>CAJVPU010001238.1:0-13517 GCA_910591775.1 Dentiscutata heterogama | reverse complement strand
GAAAAAAATTGTGGAGTGAATCAGAAAAGATCAATGAATATGAAAAGAAATTAAATAGAATTCACTTTACAGATTATGAAAAAGTAAGTAGTAAATATATTTTTTTTGTAATTATACTATATTTATACTTATTTATTTCAGAAAATACGTGAAAAAAATGAAGAAATAGAATCAAACTTTCTTCTTATAATTGGATTAAAATCAGTATATGATTTAATTGTTGAATTTGGATATGCAGCAAAGAGATTAAAGCTTTTGGGTTCGATTTCTATTCAAAAAATACTAGGTACATTTTCACTATTAATATTTTTATCAAAATTATTATTATTTAAATTTGTCGTTTACTATAGATTTTTTGAAGAAACTTAATTATGTGTTAAAACAAACTAAAGATTCGGTAGAAGTTTTTAAAAGGAGCGAATTGTGTCTAAAAGATTGTTGTCTTTATTATGTTATAGAAAATTTGTTACAAATAGGCTGCTTAGTTAACAACTTTTGTACACAAATTGTAGTCAAAAATATTGCAAAGGATTGATTATATTTAGAAGAATATACTGTAAGAAAATGAAGAAGATATATAAATAATATTACATAAATAAATATTATAACAGATATTTTTATAAAAACCTTTGCAATAGACATATAATAAGAATAAAAATAACTATATAGGTTATAGAAAATACGTTTTTTAACTTGAATGTATGATAACATGTCAAAAGCTACAACAGATAATTGTCTAATTATACTATTTGTTGTGTGTTATACAGACAATATATTGCGATTAATATGAACAAAATATATAATACCAATGCTTAAAGTGCTTAAAACTAGACTTACATATTTTTTTTTAAAAAAAATTCAGATTAGAATTATAGTTGACTTTGAATTATTATAATATGTAAAAACGCTTTCAGCAAACTTTATTGTCTGCAAGTCAAAAATTTTACAATATATTTATGAAGACAAACTGTAAATACTTTCATTTCAGTAAAGTTATCATACAATTTTGACAAAATCTTACTTTGATAATATTTTTAAACTTTAATAATTTTTTTTAAACAAATTTGAATTTTTTTCTAAAAAATATACAATTATAGAAATTTAAGTATTCAAGATGCATAATTAATTATCAAGTTATGATATTTTTTAAAGATTTTGAAAATATGACTTGCATGTACCTATCGTTTTTATTGGCAGTTCTTAAAGACTTATAAAATTTTAATTTTATCATATAACACCTTTCATTAGCTGTTAGTTTAAATATTTATGAACTAAACTGTATATAATATTATTTTTACATACTTCTATAATAATCGTTATTATTATCATTGGTGGCTTTACTGGACTAGCTTACGTTGTCCCTAAAAGGTGGCAGGCTTTTGTCTATCTTGTTGTATCATCTTTGTTATTTTCATAGCTGTCAATCAACTTACCAGTTTTTATGTTTCGCGATATTTCCAAAAAAATAAATCTCTAAATCCTGAAAATTAAATTTTCTGAAACAATCTATTGAAGTTTTTGTTTTATATTACATAAATTTCAACCTATCTGGAATGAGACCTGAATATGTTTATTAAATTTTCCCTTAAACTATAAAAAATCGGTGCTTTATTATCTCATTTTATCAAAACACAATTGCAAAAACGGAGCTATTTTTAATTAAATTAATAATAGATTTCTTGTAATTTGATAAATAATTTATAGTTTAGGCTTATTCAATAACGAAACTTTATAACTAACTAGTACATTTACTTTGCTACAATAAAAATAAAACGACTTAGAAAAGACAGATGTGTACATTAAAGAAAATAAGGTATAGTTTTGATTTAAAGTTCTATTTGAAGATTCTCTTAGAATATAAATATCATTTGTATATTTGTATTACAAAAGTAACTATATAAAAAATATTTTCACGTTGCTAATTTGAATAACATGGACGTTTCCTAAAGTAGTGATTTTCATAAAATATTGAAATCCTTTCCTTAATTTCATAAATTTACTATATTGTAAAATTAAAAGAAATGTTGTTGCAAAGTTAAAGTCTAAATAAATTCATATACATACATATGTAAAAGCATACCAAATAACTTGAATACTGTCCAGAATATAATAAAGTTTCCAAGCTGCAATGGTAAAACTACAAAACTTCACATAACTATTGTTTTTATCTTCAATCACCAGTTTGAAGCATACGCTATTTTGATGATTGAATTCATGTTTAAGATATCGCTGTCTATGGATCAGGTCATGTTAAACTCCAAATTTAGCTCCAAGTTTAATTAGAATAAATAAATTCTCGGTATTTTCTACAAATGTTACAAAATCAATCTTATTTCTATTTTATCACCAAATGTTCTATAATAAAGTAAGGTTTATCTATATGACTATGCATATATAAGATTTACTACCATAATTGGCATTATTAAATAGTCTTACAGTAGTTTGACAATTTTATGTTGGCGGAATTCTTTGGCTTCTTTGTTTCTTTCCATTTATTTAATTAAGTCAAAGCCAATTATTATTGATTAAATTTATTATAATTATTTGATACTAAAAAGTTTATTTACCTCAAGTTTTAAACCAGTGTTTAATCTGGAAAAAGCGACTTTGTGCATTATTAAATGAACGAATACATTCCATTTTTTGCAAACAGTCAAAGAGTGCAAAAAAATTTGATCCCATTTTTAGGATCATTAAAATTAGTAAATTTCTACGAAAATATTCTATTCAATCATATAAACTAATTTGTTAACATCCGCTAAAATTTGAATTTACAATTCATTAGGAAGGAATTGAATCATTTAAAACACGAATATAGTTCTCTTTTGCTCCGTATTTAATATAAAACATTATTTAGTAAAGTAAAACTTCTAAATTAGTAATTACCAGGATCCGGAACATGTCCCTTTACAAGGGTTCAAAATGTTGTGTAGCAACACAAAGAGAAATGTATGCGATATACAAATTCTTACAACAATGGCGACATTATATTGGAAGTCAAGAAATACACATATACACTGATGCAACAGGAATATCAGCGGCAAAATGAACATCAATAACCAGTAGAACAATGGAAAGTTGGATAATGAATTTACAAGAATTCAAATATATAATATATTGAATAGAAGGAGCCAAAAACAAAGCAGCTGATTTATTATCGAGAATAATAAATAATAAAGAAAATAAATCCTTAAAAGAACTAATTACTGAAATGATACAAGAAGAAGAAAACTAATCTGAACAAGGATAATAATCAGAATCATAAGATTCGTAATCTATACAATCATAAACATAATGGTTACATAATTTACAATTATAGAAAGAAAGAGATTTTCCAGTTAAAGGAGAAATATAAGTACTATCAAGATGGTCACTGGTACTCCTAAACGGAGTAGAAGAATCCAAGTAAAGATTACTATCATTATTCTCCTCTTTTTCGATATCGGAAGCATCAGAAATACAAATAGGATTTTGATGAGAACCAACTTCAGAATTGGCATTATTAAGAAGCAAAACTTCATTTTCAGTAATATAGTCCTTAGAGAAGAAATATTGGAAAAGATTAAAGCCATCCCAATAATCATAAGAAATTTCTTCGCATTCAGTAACAAGGTCTATTAATAAGTAAGTGATTAGAATTTGTCCAACATACAACCACAGCAAGTTAGATAATTCTTTATCTAACTTACTACGGTTGGATGATAAACCAATAATAATACCCTTACCGGAATTATCAAAAAATGAAAATGTATTATAAAGAGATACCTCTAAATAGTTAGGCTCAAGATAAATATCAAAGCGAATATTTAGATTCTGACTATTATCAGAAGAAATAATATAAGTATTAGAATTCCAAATATAAGCTGCAGAAGCATCATTATCAAAAATGACAGCATAATTATTAAGGAATTGGCAAAGAGAAATCTCTTCACCAGGATTGATATAATGATCAATAAACTCTTAAAAGGAATGATCCTTAAAGGAAGAATTCTAATAGATAAACCACTTCAAATCATTAATTTCTTTATTAGACTCGAACTCGAGGTGATCATTAATAATAATCTCAATAAAATGCTTGAGACATTCAGAATGAAGAATAGTAATCTTTTGACCAAAAGAAGGATCAACATATTCTAAATCAGAAGTAAAAGCCTTCTCATAAAGAAATATGCTCAAAAAAAAAGAAACAAAAATAGTCTGATGCAAAGCATGAATAATAAAATGATTATATTCAAGAAAATCCAATTCAAAAACAATTTCAGGAGAAAAAGCCATAATTATCAAATAAAAAAGATAAAAAACAAAAGTAATTGAACAAAAAGAGTAATTGCTGAATAAAGATATACTAAGGAAAATAAGTATAAAAAGGCGTTAAAATAAATATTGAAGAAAAATGAACTAAAAGCAAGCAGTTAAATAAAAAATTACTTTGAAAATAAAATAGAAGAAAATGAGAAATGAAAAATAAAGGAATCTTGACAAGATACGAAATCAAGAATATCTTGGAAGAAGAATCTGAATGTATCCAATATCTTCAAACAAACAAAATCATCAATCAAGACTTAAACTGCCCAAAGTGTGAAAATCTAATGAAACAAGATAACTACAAGATGTTTATTTGTGGCAAGAGAAATTGCAGAAAAATGCAATTAATATTTACAAACTCATGGTTCTCAAAAGATAAGATATGGGTCAATGAGATATTAGAAATATACTATTATTGGTTATTAAAAATGCCAAGTACATCAATCGCGATAACTATAGAAAAAGACCCAAGCACAATCAGCTACTATATAAGTAATATCAGAAACTTAGTAGGTTTCCACGTACAGGAACATAAAAAAAAATTAGGCAGAAATGATATTATTGTAGAAAATGATGAAACCAAAATGAGAAGAAACAAATACAACTACAGAAAACTTGTTATCGAAGCATGAGTATTCGCAGGAGTAGAAAGGACACCTGATCACAAAATATTTGCAACTGATAAGACATTTAAGGAAACATGAGTGTAACCAAAAGTAAACAAAAGCAAAGACAGTGATTAAGAACCCTGAAAGTATAAAAGAACCCTGAAAATAAGTCACCAAAAGACCAGGCTCATAAAAGAACAACAAAGCCTTCAAAGAACTCAAGAAGCAATCAAAACAAGAACTTGGATAAAAGAAATCATTAGTAAACTCAAAGAATATCTTGAAAACAAAACTTTTATCAACTTAAATAAAAGATTAGAAAAAGTTTTAACCTATACTCCTAACAGAAAAGAAGCAGTAATACCAACAAATCTAAGAAGACAAAATGAAGTAACAACTTCAGAATTAAAAGATCTACAAGATCAAATAGAACAAGCAAAAACCCACTTACAATTAGATTCTAATAATACCATAATACAACTATTACTTGAAGAAATTAGCAAAATAACTACTTGTCAAGAGATCTATTATTACTTATAAGATCTAAGAATAAAATATTTTGATGAGTAATTACGAAATAGATTATCAAAACCAAACACAATTTGAGCAACAACTCAAAAAAAATGAAGAAATCTTGCAATACTAATTTGAAGAAAAACCTAATTCATATCCAGAATTGACTAATCAATTAATTAAAATATTTAAAACTGGAAAGAATATTTAGAACCAACAGAACAACAAAGAAAAGAAATCAAAACATTTCTAGAAATCGACCCAAACCTTATAGGAAAAAAATTAATTCAACAATTACTTATAAGTGGTCAAGAATAGAAGACCTTAGCCAAAGCATCTGAACCAATAAAAATCCTAGTGGTGGTGACATATCTGAAACTAACAATAATATATTTCCAATCATTTCTTTGAAAATAATTCAATCATGGTTACTAACAAAGACACACTATCAGTATTTTTTTATCAACCTTCAGAAATATTGTACCCAAGAACTATTAAAAATACTCTCTTCGATGGACCACATACAAGTGTTACAAGAACAAGATGTGATCAAACAAACATGGAACAAATTAATAACTGCATCATGTGCAAAAGTACAGAACACACCTATTGAACCTGTCCACAATCAATCTGCGCAAAATGTAGAGGAAGAGGACATATTTGAAAAGACTGCAAATACTTTATTTGTTAAAGTGTGAAAATCAAGGCCATAAATCAAGCAAATTGTACTAAACCATGTTCCGCCTGTAAAAAATACAGTTGTAAAGACAAAAAATGCCAAGAAAGAAAAATAGAAAAACTATTACAATGTCTAACCTGTAAAAGAATAGGATGTAAAGATAATTCGTATCAAAAAACACCTTTACCACTACCATGGAAACAAACTAATGAATGCACTTATCGCTATGAAAAAGGACATATTTTAAACAATACCCAAAGAAAAAATTGGAAGATGAAAATAGAAAAGTTCAGTGTGGATACTATAAAGAAATAATTTACTTAACAAATTATGGACTAGGAATAGGGGACCCAACCTTAATGTCATTCAAATTTAAACATACTTATCATTGTTGTGAATACAAACTATACTTTGAAAAAAATAAATTAGAAAAAATAATTAGTAAAATATCTAAAGAACATCTTTACAGCAAAGAATATAGATTCACTTTTAGTAAAAGTCTACCAGTGCAAAAGAACAAAGAGAACAAATACTTAATCAACTTCAAAAAGAAGAATCACTAATACAATGCAAAGTTTGCCAAAAACCCTGACTTACTAATCAGATGCAGAATCAAGATCAATACTTTTTTTGTGATATGGAAGAAAAGTATGCATAGATGGTATACATGGATACTGAACATAATTGAAACACAAGAGCAGAAACAAGAATACATCATTATTGCTATTCGTATCAAAATGCAGAATACCAATATAATATGAACTTCTCTAAAATAGTTAGAATATTCTTTATTTAAAAAAAGAATTAACTATTGAAGAAGCCCTAAAAGAATTACAAGAAGACATCTATACGTATAATAGAATAATCAATTTTGAAACAGAAATTGCAAAATACTTACCAATAGAAAAACACCATAAATGAGAAAAATTGAAAAACCAAAATAATAATCAATGATGGAAAGATGCTGAAAAAGACCAAAGAATATTCACAATAGAATATGACGATAAAAAGAATATAGCTGCAAAAGTAGAAATTAAAAAACCAGTCTGCTGCAAAGGAGGATGTAATTCGGTATTAACAAAAAAAACCCTGAGTTACGAAAAAGATAATCAACAATATTGCGAATATTGTTACCATATAGAAATCCTTCAGTATAAAACATGCTGTAATTGTAAAAATCGATAGTGCCAAATACCTGTACAAAAAGAATTAGAATTATGCAAAGAATGTCTACAAAGCATCTTAGTGTTCAAAATAGATTTAATTGAAGAACCAACTACCTTTAAATCAAAAGAAAAAGAAAAAGAGAAAGATTCATTAGAATTATTCTCAGAACAATAAGAAGACTTACTCGAAAAAATCTATAATCTTGAACAAGAAACAAAATATTTAAAAGAAGATAACCAGAATCTATGGGAAGTATTAGAAACAGTAATGACAAATGACAGAAGCTTTGTTATCGACCAAATAAGGCATAAAGATAAAATAATAAACCAAGAAATAGAAGAAATTGGTATCTATAAAAGATATCTTGCTTTTACAAAATACAAGTTTAGAAATCAAGAGTATCAGAAAAAAGAAGATATTAATAAAGCATGGTATAATGCTATTATACAATAAAATATTCGAATAGAAAGTGAAGAAATGGAAGAAGTTCTTCAAGAAGAACCCAAATCTGAAGAAAGAAAAGTAGAAGAATTATTAACAAAATCTGACTTTCAAAAAGAAAGGACTAGAAGAAACTCAGATACGAGAATAACTGACTTATCAGAAATATCACGAGGAGAGTTCTACAAAACTAGAATAACCTCAAGTACTCCAACTATTAATATTACTTTTAATCAGCATTAAATAATTTAATAACTAATACAAGGTATTCTATAAGAGATAGTACTAGGCAATATCTATCTATCCTAGAAGAGAACAATTGCACTATGTGATGATAGTGGCATAGTAGCAAAAAATAAAAAATCAAAGCCATTAGAGTACAATTTAACAAATAACACATAAGCATATTAATATATATTATTGTATAACATATTTAAAAGGACACTTTGTTAGAGACAACAGTATATAAATACTCTATTAATATTATCTATAGGATATAGATATAGACGAATCCAAACTAATAGTTTGAAGGGACACACATGGGTACAAGTGTGCGAGTCCGCTAGCAAAGTCAATAATACTAGTAGTAGAAAAGGAATTGGTAACCCTGACTGACTATGAACTATTAGCACCCATATATCTATATAGGAAGCAACTATACTATGCGATGATGGTATATAGCACAACAATTACATAATTAATCATATGACTATATGGTAGATAGTTATGAGAAAATAATAATAATCAAATATAAACAATGGCACAGTAACACAACAAATCTGTAACAAAAGATAAGTGATAGAAATAAGTATAACCTATGTGCATAACATTTACAACTCTAAATATAGAATTACAAATTAAAAAGATATTAAGCTCTATTGAGATATCATTTAACAAACTCTTTTACCCAAGAGAGAAATTATCATAATCAGTGAACCTGAAGATCGTCATTTTTAGAAAATATTTAAAAAAGCAGAATTGACCTATCCAAAATCTCATAAT
Organism: Dentiscutata heterogama; assembly: GCA_910591775.1. NCBI lineage: Eukaryota > Fungi > Glomeromycota > Glomeromycetes > Diversisporales > Gigasporaceae > Dentiscutata > Dentiscutata heterogama. The sequence continues at coordinate 4,802 of CAJVPU010001238.1, read as the reverse complement.
GGAAAACCAACTTAATGAAGAAATTGTTAAAAAATTATTAATCTAAAATAAAAAGTTCAAGAACTCGAAGAATTCAAAAAAAAAGCAATTAAAGAATTTAGTAGAATAAACAATTGCTTCAGCCAAATATACTGGGTCAAACCTGACTTCTGACCAATCGAATACTCAGCACCTATTGGATCAAAAATTAGCACCCCAGCTTATTTTAGAAAAACTTCTAACTTTTAATTAAAAACATTCACAAATTTTACAAAGTGAATGGAAGGTTAAGAAAACTGAATTGAACAATTACAAAAAGAAATTCAAAATCTTAAAAAATTCAAAAAAAAAGCAATTAAAGAATTTGACAGATTAAACTATTGTTTTAGTCGACTATATAGATTCAAACCTTATCCTTGTTCAAATAAATATTCCACACCCTCTAATCTTGAAGAAGAAAATTCAACCTATTTCAGAAAAACCTCTCACTTTTATACTCCCAACAAGTGAATGGAAAATCAAAAAAAAAAAATAATTATACAACTACAGCAAGAAAACTTAAAATTAAAAGAAAATTAAGAACATATTATCAATAATATAATTCGAATAAATAATTGTCTTAACAAGATATCTCATAATCTTGGAAACTCATACTGCCCAAAAAGATACACTTTACCTCTTAAATCAAGCTCAAATAATAAATACTTCCTTAAAAAAGGAAATGAAAAATAAATGATAGCAGAATTAATTCAACAAGAAATATTCGCATTCTTAAAACAAGCATTCGAATATATTAATAGTAATAAATTTACTAAACAAGAAATTGAAGAAATATTTAAATTCTTAGCAAATAATATTTGATGATTTTTCTAACAGAAAAAGAATTTTAAGAATTCAAAGAAGAAATAAGACTATTATCCTTGATACCAATAAATGAAGAAACTAATAATAATCTCCTATTTTACAAAATAAGAGAAAAGATTAAAATAATTGAAATTGAAAAAAGAGAATTATTAAAAGATAATCTCAGAATACCAATAACAGAAATATTATTAGACTCCACAAAAGATAAATTTGAAAATACTCTTGAAAGAGAAAGACTCCAACAAAGACTACAACAAAATATTAAACAATTAAAATATGAATTAACCCAATATTTGGGATAAATAATAAAGAAGAAATATTTACTCTTCACCCTGTGGCAATCATTAATAACTGCAAAAAACAGAACAAGTGGAGACACCAATTGTGAAAGAACTAAAATATATAATTTATCAGAAGAAGCAAGGCAAAAATATCAAAGTAGCAAAAAACCTACTGAAGAAGACATAATATATATATTGATAGAATATCATAAAATATATCTTACCTGGACCTTTGGAAAGTCTATTAGTCTTTATAGATTAATAATCGATGAGTGGAATAAAAAACAGAAAGAATTAATAAAAGAAATTGCTTTACAAAAATGATTAGAAGAGCTAAAAACTCATAAATTTTGGGACGACAAAATCCTAAAGAATATAAGAAAAGAAACTGAGGACCAAATTAAAGAATATACTTTAGAAATAAAAGCAATTGAAGAAGTATCACAACTAGATATTGATGAATTATTAGAAAAGATAAAGAACAAAACAAAATAAAATAACAACATGGCAACTACAAAAATAGCTAAAGAAATAGAAAATGTAATGAAAATTATAAAAAAGGATATACAAATTGAAGAATATATTGAAATAATTGATCAAGTCTATAATCTGAGAAACATAAAAGTGTTAAATACAGAAAGAAATAAAAACTATCAAATATTACAAGAATTAAGAGAAGAAAGCCTTTTGCTGAAAGCAATGGTACAAAGGATAAAAAGACAAAAATTATCACAAATAATTGAAATCAAAAAATAATTTTCAAAAGAAAAACAATTAATATTTCCAAAAGAAATAGAAGAAGAATCAAAGAAAAAAACAAATGAATTAACAATTAAAACTAGAAAAATCTTAAAAAATAAAAATTCAGAATATAAATCAAGATTCAATGAATTATTAAATACTTCAGAATCAACAATATTCCCAACATCAAAAATCGTCCAAATAATTATTAACAATGGATATGATTATTTTGATAATCTCTTGAATAAACAACCAATTCAAGCTAAATTAGTAGTAGCAACAGAATCAATAGGAGTAGAAAAAACTACCACTCTCAAAGACCTGAAAAAATAGCTTATACAAAAACAACAACATGTTATATTACATGAAGAAATAACATTAGAACATAGAGAAATAACATTAGAACATAAAGAATTACTCTCAATATTTTATCAAGAATAGCAAAAATATGCCTTTGTCATACAATTAACAATCCTACAAGAATGAGCAACAAAATATCAACAAATACTGCTATTAGAAGCACAAGAAAAAATTATCTCAAAAACTTATATTCTATGCAATCGAGCATACTATAACACCAAAGTATTTACTAAAAAAAATATTACTGATGAAAAAGAACTACAAATTCTAGACAAAATGATTCAACAAATCACATTCAAAATATTTAAAAAATTTAATTATCAATTATACTTCGACCCCGGAAAAGAAGAAATGATTAAATGATTCATAAAAAGAAGAGATAAAGAAGAAGGAAATAAGAAAACAGATAAACAGATACCAAAAGAATATCTTATTAAAAATATATGAAAGATACCAAAGAATAGTACCAACATTATATTCTGAATATATTACTATCAAAAATAATATTGAAGATCTCAGCCACATATTTAGAACAATATTTATTCATGATTGCCAATATCAAAATTGGATAGAAGAAAGAAGTACAGAATGGCCTAGAATAATTACTAAACAATATACTGTAATTATACCATTTACTATTCAACATCAAAAATATAAAATATTAACTGCAACACGACTAGATGTACCAATATACACATATCAACTAGAAATGTGAGGAGAAAGCATGAAACCCTCTGATCAAATAATAAAAGATGCAGCCGAAAGAGAAATATTAGAAAAACTAGGATATTAAATAGAACGAGAAAGAATACAACTTATACTTAATTATAAATATCTGTCAATAAATAAAATAAAACAGAACCAGCTATTTGAGAAATGCACTTTGTGGAAGACTGTTCAAAACAAATCAAAATAGTAACTTTTTATACTATATTAGGTCAATAGAATATCCACAATTACAAACCATTAAAAAAACCAAAGCTACGACAAGAAAGTGGATGACTTATGAAGAATGTCAACATGAACTGTTTACACCAACTCTTCATTACTATAAAAAATACATTTTTAAAGAATGTATACCTCAATACTACAATGAATTTTTCTGAAGAGAAAAAGTAACAGATTGACAAATTAGATACTATTGGAATAAGGATGAGATGAATAATACTATAAGTGTTTTATCCGAAATACCCAGTATAGATTAAAATCAGAATTACTGCATAGGGCCTGACCAGTGCCTCCAATGTACAGATTAACATGACTGGCTACCCATCCAATCATGCCTGTCTTATATAAGATGCAACACACCCATACGAATAAGCTATTTACCAAAATTGGTAATATCATATGCAAATTAGCAGCTACCAAAATTAGCAAAACTCATAGTATTATAGTAATTTATAGTATCATATCTTTCACAGTCATTTATAAATAGCTCAATGATAAAAATAGAAAAATAGCTTTATAATTTTAGTAGAATAGCCTTCTTGAATGTATAAAAGCAAAAGCTTTTTACCTTTAAACTTTAGCATTCTTAGCTTAAAAAATTTTATCCAAAAAATTTCTTTAGAGTAAGAAAAACTTAGATCATTGGTGCCTTCTGCCCAATATGGCTATTAAGACTCTCCAATAACCCTTTGACAAAAGCTAGAAGCTAGCATACTGTTGATGCTTGATAAAAGCTATTATATAGTGCCCAACAAGGCTATAGCCCAAATAACTTATTATGATGTGCCTAACATGCTCAAAAACAAAAAATTAGAGCAAGCTAATAATTGGAAAAACCCTACAAGCTGTTGGCAAAACAACTTAACCAACTAGCACCCAGCAAGAGCAAAAGCTCAAAAATACTTAACATAAATAATAGAGACCTATTAACTTAGTAATCTCTAACAAACAACTGTTAACACTCAAACTCAAAAAACAATACCAAAGGCAAAAAATAAAACAATACTTAGCCTAATATATATTATCAAAATAGTATAAATACCTTCATGTAATAATCAAGAAACATTAATAGCTCAAACATTTAATAAACTGGTCTTTAATAGTATAAATTTTAATTGTGCAATATAATAATCCTTCTATACAAATAAATTCCTTTAACACATAAATAATAAACAATTCTATAAAGTAAAACCCATAACTAAAGACTGTTAACACCCACAACAGCATAGTATAGATACTAAGTCTGAAAGATAGCAAGAAGTATAATAACTAAGTAAAATCTCAGAGAACTTATCCAACTCTGCAATAAGTAGAACTAGCCAACCTACAATATAAAGCAAGATACCATTCTACTTGCTATACAATAAATCTGTAATAAAGAAAGAAGTAAAGAAATACAATTGCACCCAAACTGAAAATAATAATTATATTAACAAATCAAGAAAGAAAAAATCAAACAACAACCATTGGCATACTAAAAACTATTAATAAAATAAACTATACTATTAGGATAAAGCAAAATACATAGATCAGATAGAGCTTAATCAACTCCTGAAACCATAGTGAGATAACTTCAAATCTACCAGATAGATACGAATAATCGAATCTGACACCAAAGTGAAAAGTAAG
>CAJVPU010001237.1:0-13519 GCA_910591775.1 Dentiscutata heterogama | reverse complement strand
TAAGTTTTTATTAAAAAAATTAAACTTTTTAATAAAAACACAGGCAAATTTGCCTGTGTTACAATTTAAGAGATAATTCTTGGATGGCATAGTGATGGCACAAAAATTTGGTGGTACTGTGATCTCTGAGACAAATCGGGCTAATGGAAGTCCGGAAGACCACTATGGTGAACCAGTGATGTCACGAAATTGATTTTATACATTGATGAATTAGTAATAAATTTTCGAATGTACGATCTTAAAATTATCAAATTTAATATCTTTGAAATTAAACTAATTTATAGCAAAAATTGATATTATCGAAATTAAATATATTGCAAAAATTAATCTTTGATATTTAATAGAAAATTAATGTCTTCGAAATTAAATGTATAGCAAAAATTAATATATCTTCAAAATTAATTAATATTTGCGAAATTAAATCTTAATAAAGTATATTTAGAATCGTGTAAATTTGAACAAATTTCAAAATATATCGATATTACACATATTAGATATAATACTAATTAATATCTTGTAAATTAAATGAGTAATTAAATGTGAAATTAAAAGCCAAAATTAAAAAATTATTTGATATTTTTGCTTTAATATAAAAAGACGAAAGAATTTAATCATATTATATCTCTTCTCTAAATTAAAATTAAAGTCTATTAAATTAAATTTGTTATATACATTTTATTAGATTTGAACTGCAAATATCTCGCCATTGTACACTATTTAGCCCTGTTACAATTCTTTCTATTTCTATACTTAAAACTGCTTATATTTATTTACCATCACTATATTCGCATTTTATTTCCTCATTTTCATACTTTTAATAGTTATTTATCTTGTCATTGCTAAATTATCTAGCTATTTTGCACCAATTGTGCTCATACGTTTAATAACTACTTGTATTTGTCATTGCTATGCTATCTAGTCATCTCCTCATTTTTATGCCTAAATAACTACTTTGCTATTAGTATTCTATCTAGTCAGTCATCTTTTTACTTTAAGAATTTTCATACTTGGTATAATTAAAATAAAACCAGCTTTGTATATTGGAAAAATGATCTCCAAACTACCCAATCTTTTACTTACCTTTTCGAATAAAAATTCTGAGATCCATTTAAAGTATTTCAATAGATTATACTCTTCATAGCAGAAAGCAAAAACCTAGTAAAACTATAAATACATACAAATCTGCTCTTGATGAATTATGGTATAGAGTAGACCCAAATAGTAATTATCTTGAGATTGACAAAATTAGACAGCTCATTGATAATTTATAGCAGGAATTTCAAATTCCAGTACAATCTGAGAGTCCAATCACTCTTAATTAAGCTATAAACAAGGCAAGAGCTATTAAAATAGTATATTTCAAGAGAAGTGCTCTTTCTGCTTATTCTTTTCTATCAATCTCCTTTCAGCCACAATTCTTTAAAGGATATACCACTTCAGCTCATATGGTAGCATTTATTCAACCACAAAATAATCTATGAGATGACTTTATAGAAACTACACAGTATATTGCTAGATCTATATAACAAAACCAATCAAAATCTCAACTATCTCGAAACCAAAATCAAAATAATTATAATAATAATTATAATAATAATTATAACAATAATAATTATAATAATAACAATTATAAACCACATTATTAACAAAATAATAATTGATTTATATATAATCAATCTGAACACTTTGTATCAAATTGTACTGCCTTATATTGCAATAATTGCTAGCAAATAGAACACATGACTAGAAATTGTCAATTAAATCAAAATTGGAGACTCAACAACAATAATAATAATCACAACAATAATAACTGGAATAATAACAACAATCGAAATAATAACAACTATAATAATAACAACAACCATAATAATAACCATAATAATTGAAATTGAAATAACAATAACAATAATAATTATCAAAATAATAATAACAACAACAATAATCTTTCTCCTAACAACAATAATAATAATAACAATAACAACAATAAAGTAACAACACATCCAATGCCAACATTTAAACTAGAAGAAGTATCACCTGAGAATAAGCATATCCAGAACCAAATTCTCTCTTCATTGAATGAAGAAGAACATTATATACATTTTTGTTAGATAAGGTAGATAAGTTGTTAGATAAAGAGGACGATAATAACAATAATTTAAAAAAACAATTTCATAATCTCTAGACAGATTATAAAGAAATGATAGAAATACTTGGGTTGAACTCAGGTAAAATTAATTTCAATATAGATAATAATAATATCCAAACTAATTAGGTTAAAGATGCACTATTTACAACTGCTAAAGTTTTAGAAATAACTATTAATATTCTGGTTAATACTAATTCAAAAGGATATGTAGTTGCTAAACACTTCCTTGATAAAATTAATTAGACAATTGATGAGCCTAGTAATATTAAAGTTATTGATATTATGAGTAACAAAACAACTCTACTAGGTTAAGTTAAAAATGTATTTGTTCTTTTAGATACCAAATTAACTTATATTGTTATGATAGTAACTGAGTCTAAGGAATATAATGTAGTACTTGGTAATAAATATTTAGATAAAGTTCAAACTACTATTGATTATTATGAAGAATATATGAATATTGAAATAACAGATCAAATAGAGTATATTTTAATATTTTGTAAACAATGAATAGAAGATTCTAATACTGTATATTTGATTAATTTCAAAGATTATTACTCTAATCAGGAACTAAAATTAGAATTAGAGGATGATAATAAGCTCACTGTACCAACCTATACAACTATTTAAATTGGTGATACTTTTGCCCAATTTAAGAAACAATTAATAACAAATATAAAAATAGAAAATACTAATAATTCCTTAAATCCTTCCCTACTAGATATTTTTAAGTTAGTACAACTAGAAATCAAGAAAATTAAAAATAAAAAGAAAGAGAACCAGAAAGTTTCTATACCATTCAGTGAAAACAAATCAACTTTTATTAGATATACCTTAAACAATGACTAACAACAAATTATAACCCAACTACTATGTAAAAATGCTAACATCTTTGCAACTGAATTTGCTAAATTGAAAAAGACCAATACCATATACCATGCTATCAATACTGGTGAATCTTATCTAATCAAACAAAGAGCTTACAGAGTCCCACTAGTTGAACAAAAACATATTAAAAAAAAATTGCAAAAATAAAAAAAGATAGTATTATTCAAAAATCTAAAAGCCCTTGGAGTTCTCCTGTTATTTTGATTAAAAAAAAAAATAGCAAGCTTAGATTTTGTATAGATTTTAAAAAACTAAATAATATAACAAAAAAGAATATCTACTCTTTACCAAGAATTGATGAAATATTGAATAACCTTAGTAATACTTAATGGTTTATGTCTTTGGACTTGACTTTTGGATATTGGCAAGTAGAAGTCAAGAAAGAGGACAAAGAAAAAACTGCATTCATAACTAAATATGGTCTTTATGAATTTAATATCATGCCTTTCAGATTATACAATACACTTTCAATATTTCAAAGGCTTATGGATGTAGTGTTAAGGCCTGTTCTGTAAAAAAAAGCTATAATATATATTGATAATATTAATATATACTCTACATTTTTTGAGCAACACATACTGGATATATAAGAGGTGTTTGAATTAATTAGACAAGCCAACTTTTGAATTAACCCAGAAAAATATTACTTTTGTACCAATGAAATACAATTTCTTGGATATATAATTGGAGTTGATAGAATCAAACTAGACCCTCAAAAGGTTGATAAACTAAACAATCTTTTCCCTCCTAAAACTATTACTTAACTTCAAGCCTTTTTAGGCTTAATATTTTATTATAGATGTTTTATCGAAAGATTTTCTACAAAGGCTAAACCTTTGTTAAAATTATTAAAAAAAGAATGAACCTTTTATTTGAGAAAAATTTCAAGATAAGGTTTTTAATTAGTTAAAATATTGTTTAACACATACTCCTATATTACAATACCCTAATTATAATGAATCTTTTATTCTGTTTATTGATACTTCTTATCAAGGACTAGGTGCAGTTCTATCACAAATTAAAAATGGTTGAGAGCATGCAAATGCTTATGCTAGCTGTACTTTAACTCCTGCAGAAACCAACTATAGCACTATTGAACTTGAATGTTTAGCAGCTGTTTGGGCCATAAAATACTTTAGAAATTATATTTTTAGAATAAGATTTATCTTAATTACTGATCACAAGGCACTACAATGGTTATTAAATTCTTATAATATTAATAACAACAAATAGATAACTGGGGTGTAGAGGCTTAGTGAAGTGGTCTAGTCGTCACCCCACCAAGCGGCAGGTCTAGAGTTCAAATCCTATAGATGACGTTTTTTGAAAAATAAATCTGCTTTAAGTAATGATTATTCATCAATCAGTTAGATCTACAATCTGTAATCTTGGTTGTACTATCTTATTATGAAAGCTTCAGTGCAGAAATACCAAGAAACCAGGATGATCAAAACCTGTTTGGGAAAACCTGAGTAAGGAGGTAGCGATACTTTTGACAGTGCTACAAGAAGGCTAAATTTAGAAGTAATAGCTGAGATTGGAGAACTGAACAACAACAAGATTTTTAAGTGAGGAGATCTACCAATCTGATCACCAATTGGAAAGAAGAGTAGCACACCAACCTAGTTAGCCAGCGTGGGAAACCGGGGTGGTCATCCACCATAACTAGGATTTGGGAATTAGGTTCTACCTAACAACAAGGGCTAGGTGATTCCTGGAGACTAGCCAGACCCAATTGAAGGAAAAGGACATGTGTTATAAAATCATGTACTATGATAAGATGGGGCATAAGGCACCTAGAGCCTAGCCAGGGTCGAATCTTCTGAGTCATAGGTTGGGAGTAAGGGAGGGACCAATAAAGTATTACGGAAAAAGAAAGACCCAAAGGTGAGTATCAGGTTTGAAGTAAACCTTACAAGGGCATAGCGGTTCAATTGGGTTATACCAAACTGCAAGTGGGAGTCTTGACAACTATGATGACTGGGTCAGCCAAATATGGGATACAGAAGGCTCTAGTAAGTTTACCTCGAGGATAGCTGTGTATCTGCTCAATGGAGGAATGCAAGCTGGTAATTAGTCGGTACAAACTCAGGATAAGTCACAGAAGTTCTAAGGCAGGGTACGCAATCTAGTGAATGGTAGTTCCTGGGTTAGTATAATATGCTAAAAAAATAGTTAGGATTAGAAAATTTAAATAGGTAACTTCCTAGTTGGGTTATAGATACAGCATCTAGTGTAGAACCTGTGGGCAGACTAATTAAATAGATATTTAAAAGGTGTACGTGTGGCTAGTTGTATCTTCATTGTAACTGTAATAGCAAATGATTACTAATAAAGAGTCCCCATGGCCAAAGAGATCACCTCAATACTAAAAAAAAAAAAAACAAACAGATAACTCGATAGAGAATAATTTTTTAAAAATATCAGTTTGATATTAAATATTGAGTTAGTAGTTAGAACAAAAATGCTGATTTTTTATCTTGCCTACCTGAATATTTAAAAGATAATAGATAACAAACTATACAATTAGCTATATTAATACCTCTCCTCTCTACAATTTAACTTGGATATCTCTAATACAAAAAAATCTTGAATCCTAAAAGAAGCAAAATACTATTTTATAGAAAATAACAAATTATATAGAAAAAATCAAAACAAGTATTAACGAGTAATCAAATCAGACCAGAAACTTCTTATTTTATATACTCTACATGATGAACAAGAAGTATATTTAGATATATTATCTATCTATAACAAAATAAAAGAAAGATATTATTGGCCTACTATATACAATAATATTAAAAATTATATACAAATGTGTGATATTTGCCAATGTAAAGAACATGAAATTCAACAACAAGATTTAACCCCTCTAGAAGTTAAATATTCATTCTATAGAGATATTAAAAGATCTTTATCTCCTACCAAGCAAGGCAATTATTGTTGCTATGGATTATTTGACCAAATAGCTAGAAGCAAGAGCTATAACTAATATAAAAGCTACAACTGTTGTTAAATTTATATATGAAAATATTATTTGTTGACACAGAATACTTACAATATTACTATTCGACTCAACTCTCCCTGACGATCCCTCATACCAACTTCTCCAAAAAGGCTGACCTATGAAAACTATATAGATAATATGTTTAAACATCACAAAACTCTACTAGTAGTGGCGGGGAACAATGGCTATTCACTGCATATTGGCGTAAGTAAAATAAATTTGAAAAGAGTCATCCTTGAAAGCGAAGTCACTCAGCAGAAAACTATGGTGCTACTAAGCAAAGAAGTAGCAGACAGGCTCTAGAGCTTTGTTAAGTACTATAGAAGTCTCGGCAGAAGTAGTTACTTAGTTAGATGTAGTACACTGTATAGCGTAACTCTTACTATCCTCCTCAAGTTGGCTATTTTCTATCCTTCCTCCTGTTTCAAAGTTTTTTCGACAAAAAGTAGGCAATTTGGTTTGCCCTCTCCAATTGATTGACAGTGCTTATACAATCCAAATCAGAAAACCGTGAGTCATATATTAATCTCTACATGTGTCCGAATTAAGCAATACGTATACCGATTACATATGATACAGTAGTTATAGATAACATAAAGACTTCAATACTTAGTATCATATAATTTTTTAGACTACCGAAGCCACTATACACTGCACATTTCTTTTTTTATATTTCTTTTGTTTTCCCTTCCCCTTCTCTTTTATTTTATCTCCTACTAGAAGTATGTTAGAATTACCAATCTTTTTTTTGCTTTTCTCATCTTTGTCCATTTATAATCGAACTATTTTTAGATTATTTTTCTTTTTTTTTTCTTTTTTTTTCTATATGTTTTTTTTTTCCTAAATCTTCTTTTATTTCGTAAATATGGCATTTATTTTCTTCCCTTATACAAATATAAAAGATAAACTATTTTGCCCAGACCTAGATAGGAAAAGTTTTAAAAAAAGATAGGTAGTTCTGACAAGACATACAACAGCCTACTAATGATCAAGAAAAGTATCATTCCAATACGAAATTCTTAGCAAGTTAAGGATCCTGCGAAAGGTTAATAGTTGTTATAGCAGGTCGTATTGGGTTTTATCCCTGGTGAGTCTTTATTGAAATGAGCTATAAGTTGTAAGAATTTAGTACAAATTGTATATAAATTATATAACAGTTTACATGAATAAAGGCAGGACCACTTAAATAAAAATAAAAAATATTACTATTCGACTGAGGAACAAATTTTATAAGTAATATTGTTAAAGAATTGTGCAATAATTTTTAAATAAAACATTATAAATCATTTGCCTACCGACTGCAAACCAATAGGATGATCAAACAATTTAACTAAACTATTGGTAAAGCTCTAGCAAAAATAACAAGCTATAAATACAGGGAATGAAATAAAATCTTTCCTTCTGTATTATTAGTATACTATACTATGAAGCATGGTACAACTAAATTCATACTATTCTCTTTGATCTATAGTTGTGATGCAAAATTACTAATAGAAACAATTATAGAGATTTATTATAATGAAAATGAATCATTTCAAGAAGCTCTCTTGAAAAGATCTTTTGAAATAGAAGATGTATTATTAAAATAACAAGAAGAAGCTCTAGAAAATATTAAAGAAGTACAAAAAGTCCAAAAAAAATACTATGACAAAAATATTAAAATTGACAAATTAAAAGTTGGTAACAAAGTTCTAGTTGCCAAATCATTTCTTAAAAATGTTTTTTTTGCCAAATTAGAAAAACAATTTATAGGCCCTTATATAATCTAAGATATATTAGATCTTGAAGTTTATAAACTACAAACATTAGATAGCAAAAAAGTTAAAGATCCAGTTTATAGTAATCATTTAAAATTATACTACGAAAGAGAAAATAGAGATCTACCTGTACCTCAAATTATTATTACACAAAGTAACAATCCACAAACAAAAATCATATAACCTTAACTTTTATAAATATACTCTTTGTTTTAGCATTTTCTCTAAAAATTTTTAAATTTTAAAAATTCTTTAATTGATAATTTGTGAGTTAATCGGAGAAAATAATCTACAATTATTAAGTAATTGTGATGCAAATTAATTAATAAAAATCCTAATTTGTAAATATGAAGTTTTTTATATATATATATATATATTAGAATATCAAATATACAGTACTTTTGCATATACTGTACATACGTACACTTTACACTTACCTTGTTACGTATACGTAATGAACTACTAATTACTCAAAAACAAAATCTATTCGCTTACTAATTTTCAAAAACCAAGCCCGCTTACTAATCACTCAACACTAAAGACCAAACCCATCTACTCACTAATCACCCAAACCTACTTGCCTACTAATCACCCAACACCAAAGACCAAACCCACCCGCCAATTAATCACCCAAAGACCAAACTTACTCGTTCATTAATCACTCTTAAACCACCTTTAGAATTCATCTAATAACTATAAAAAGAATGCTTTTACCATTTTTTGTAATGTTCTGGCCTTTTAAAATTGTAAAATAGTTGGTAATTATTAGTGTAGTAGTATTTGAGAGCCTTTTCTTTTTTTAAAAAATAAGATTTTGACTTTGGTAATTAATAAATATATATATATTATAATAATAATTTTTTATTATTTAATTTAGAAACAATAAAATAGCATTCTTATAAAACTTTGCTTTATTAAATTGTAATTCTTGAATCAAAATTTATTTTTACAAAATTTAAATAAATTATAGTTGTGCCTTCCTAAGTGCATACTATATATATAAACAATAGTGCTAATATATTTAGAAAATTTTTTCATTTCATATAGCTTACCAGTATATGTGTCTGTGAATGTCATCCAAAAATTGGGTTTGATTCCATCATTATCAGAATTTTGGTTGCAGTAGGTTGTTTATCAAGACCCTTATCTTTACATTTCATAACTAATTTAATATATACTAGTTCAAATAAAAAAATTATACACTAGTTAAAACTATATTAATGGGCTGCCAAAAATGCTGAATTTATACTGGTTTTTGTTGGCATTCTGTCAGTATTCAACCAGTATTCAGCCTGCAAACTAGCTGAATATTATCAGAACTTGCAGAATACTTACCAACAATTACTAGTATACAATCAGCACATTTAGCAGCCTATTAATATAGTTTCAACTAGTATTGATTTTTTGATCTAAACTAGTGATAACAACTGGGTTTTAAGCATTTAGATTTTGATCTACCGACAATTCTTGATTCAAGATCGCCATTAAATGGAATTCCATCAAATGTTCTTTGTCTAGCTAAAACCTTAGTTGTAATAACTCTGAGACTGTAAATACCTAATGCTGGTTCACCCACCAAAATCTCAGGTGCCATATATAGAAGAATTTCACAAATTAGATTAGAGATCTTTTACAGTACTAATATATTTAGAAAATTTTTTCATTTTATAGCTTACCAGTATACATGTCTTGTGAATGTATTGTTTAATATTTTCTGGTTTAATCTTATTGGCTTTCAAAATCATGTTTAATTTCATTATTATTTTCTAGATTTATTTCATCAAACTAATGAGTGATTCTCAGTAATTTTAGTTGCAGTAGGTCATTTATCAAAATCTCTATCTATACAATTCATAACTAATTCAATATAACAATCGGGTTCTTAATATTTAAGTCTTAATCTACCAACAACTCTTGACACAAAAACACCATTAAATGGATTCTATCAAATGCTCTTGAAATCTTAGTTACAATAATTCTAAGACTGTAAATATCGATGTTGAGTATAGTTCACCCACCAAAATCTCAGATGCTATATATGAAAGAATTCTACAAATTAGTTTTTGGAGATCTCTACAGTACTAATACCAAGTATGTGAAAAGTCTCTATACAGGTCCTAATCACTAAAATAGTAATTATTGCAATATTATATATAAATTGTATTTAAAATTAAGTACTATAAATCTTAACAAAGATAGTAAATAAAGAGGGACCTGTATAGAAACTTTTCACCCATCTGGTATATTCAAAAAATTTTTTTTGTTTTATATAGCTTACCAGTATATGTGTCTTGTGAATGTATTGTTTAATATTTTCTGGTTTAATCTTATTGGCTTCTAAAAATTGGGTTTGATTTTATTATTATCTTCCAGATCTATTTCATCAAACCAACGAGTGCTTCTCAGTAATTTCAGTTGTAGTAGGTCATTTATCAAAATCTCTATCTATACATTTATAACTAATTCAATATAACAATCGGGTCCTAAACATTTAGGTCTTGATCCACTAACAATTTTTGATACAAGATCACCATTAAACAGATTCCATCAAATACTCTTGAAATCTTAGTTGCAATAATTTCAAGACTGTAAAAATATCAATGTTGAGTATGATTTACCTACCAAAATCTCAGGTGCCATATACAGAAGAATTTCACAAATTAGTTTTTAGAGATCTCTACAGTACTAATATATTTAGAAAATTTATTTGTTTCATATAGCTTACCAGCATATATGTCTTATGAATGTATTGTCTGGTTTAATCTTATTGGCATCCAAAAATTAGGTTTAATTTCATTATTATCTTCCAGATCTATTTTATCAAACCAACAAGTGATTCTTAGTAATTTCAGTTGTAGTAGGTTATTTATCAAAATCTCTATCCATATATTTTATAACTAATTCAATATAACAATCGGGTTCTAGATATTTAGGTCTTAATCCACCAACAATTCTTGAAACAAGATCACTATTAATCGAAATTCTATCAAATGCTCTTGAAATATTAGTCGCAATAGCTCTAAGACTGTAAATATCTGATACTTGTGTGTATGGTTTACCCACCAAAATCTGAGGTGCTATATATCCACAAATTTTTTTTAGAAAGTTCAAGATCAGTAATATATGTGCTATGCGAATAAGCTTGCAAAATATTTTCATTGTGTAAATTGCTCTAAATGAATTTTTGTGAATGAAATGACACAAGGCTCAAAGCTTTATCATACAAACTATTCAATTTACCTTTCCATTCCAATTTGCGATATTTGTACAAGATTTTGTTGTAATGAACCTTTTTAATCTGCATAGCAATAATAATTGTCATAATCACTTCTTAATATTTTGATATAAAAGATTCTTGTAATCAATTTCATGCTCTTTTTCATTTGAATTATAAATTATATTAAGTGTAACATTATTAATCTATCGAACCATGTACCCCATATACAGTCGCAAATTTTCCTTTTTCCCATTCCTTGATATATTTGAATTTATTATATTCAATCCAAAGTAATTTATTTCATTGTCTGTTATAAAGATAATATTAACTTACCAAAATCCAATCAAGTTAGAGTGGCATTCTATAAAATATATCCTTATGCAATTCAAATCTAAAAAAAAATTAGCATAGTATTCTTAAAAGTGTATTTGCAAAAACTATTAACTTAGTTTCAAACCTAGAGGTATTGATTTTACTTAGCGTATTTGTTGGTACCTTTTGGCTTCTAATCCAGATTACTGTTTCTAAGATTCAAAGAAGCTAGTGTATTGATTTCTCAATATATATTTGCTAACTGTTTTTCTGTAGTTAGCATACCTTTTAATTCTTCTAAAAGCCTAAGCACATCTAAACAATTTTAAAATAGCTATAAAAATAAGGTTTAAATAATATGACAATTACATGATATATAAATAATAAATCTCATACTTGCGTAGTACAACATAAGTACTGTAGTAAAGATTTATGAATCCTGCTTTTGAAGCATAGCATATGCCTAAAAATAAAAAAACCTCTAAAAATTTTTATTGTAAAATAAGCTAATAAAAATGTATTATTAATTACTTGGTAATCTAATTAATACTGGGTTTATCATAGTAAATGCCACGTGCTTACAAAGTAAAGTTTTTTTAAAGAAAAGATAAATATTTAATAATTTTATAATTAGAAACTTAAGGTTTTGCTTTATCGTTTGTGCTACTTTAATACTATATTTAGTTAAAAATTTTTTAACTTTACTTATAACCTAAAAATTTCAATTTGGGTCTTGCTTATATGTGATTTGTGTCATATTTTAATATAGAAATTCTTTGATTAACTGGCAGATCATTAATTAATTTTTATTTTAATAGTCTATATTATAGCATTATTGATTATATATCAATATAAAGCTAAATATATATTACTATAGTTAATTTGAATAAGATAAATAAGTATAACAAAATTAGCAAGATAAAAAGAAGCAATAAGATAGATTAACACCTTATTTAAATTAGTTATTACTAGTTACTAATATAGTTACTGGATATCAAAATTGGCTGTTATCAAGCTTTAAATACTACTCTTTTTTTTTTTTAAAAAAAAAAAAAAAACTAAAAAAAAAAGTATTTATTTTAACAAAATTTAAATATAGTTAAAAATATATATATATATTAAGCTTTATAAATATAACAATTAATGAAAGAAAGTAGCTTAAAAAAAAACAAAAAAAAGTAAATAGGTTAAAAAAAGATGATGTCAAACAAAGTTCTGAAAAAAATAATAATCAAGAGGAAAATAAAAATATAGATAAAGATAAAATAATATAAAAATATTTATTTACTATATCTCTTTTATAAAAAAAAAAAAACTAAAAATAAAAACAATAAAAAATATATCAAAATTAATCTATTATCACAAGTTTGGTACTTCTGATATGCTTAACAGTATT
This sequence comes from Dentiscutata heterogama, assembly GCA_910591775.1. NCBI lineage: Eukaryota > Fungi > Glomeromycota > Glomeromycetes > Diversisporales > Gigasporaceae > Dentiscutata > Dentiscutata heterogama. Next base: position 796 of record CAJVPU010001237.1, on the reverse strand, counting down.
ACCAAAAAGACTTACAAGATTACTAGTTTTTTTGGGCCTTTAACATTAGCACTAATATATTTAGCTTTATAGTTAGCATTTCTAGTATATCTAATTTTAGTAAAATTAAATAACAATAAAAATAAAAAATAGTAATAATAATAAAGATAATGATACATCTGTATCACAACTCTTTCCAATGATCACTTAAACCATATTTTCTGAAAAAAAACAATTACTAAGAAAAAATACCAGATGTCGAGACAACCTCACAGTGTGAGGTCTAAATTATAAGATGTAGGAAAATGAATATAAAACAGCACCTGTCGTTTAGAGGTAGCTCTTATACACTTTCTTGCTGACAGGTTTAGAGTTTATCACTCACTGCATCACGGCACTTGTCGTTTAGAGGTAGTTCTCATACGCTACCTGCCGACAAGTTCAGAGTTTATCACTCACTGAAAAAATTGAGTACTACGCATGTCGTGGGCAGAGGGTTGAATCTAAGTAAAAGAAAATTCACACTCCTTTAAGTGCTCTCAAGTGGTCTTTGATATATTTTTCATTCTTGCCGCTCTCTTCAAAATTTTTGACAAAAAGTGAGTGATTTGGTTTACTCCCTCCAAAAGATCGGCATTGTTTACACCTTCCTAATTCAGACGAACTTAGTAGAATGCAACCACATGTTTGTTTTGTTTATCAATATGTTGCTACGGTACGGGGAAGAGACCGGTCCCCTTTTTAGAAGATACCCGAGTAAAGTCGGTGCCCGGAAGGAGTTCCTAACGATAAGGCGACGTCTTACAATTGAGATATA
>CAJVPU010001236.1:0-13520 GCA_910591775.1 Dentiscutata heterogama | reverse complement strand
TAATTACATACTTGATATTAGAGCTAGAAATAAATACAGTGGGGGGTTCAAAATTATAGCTGCTTTCGAAATGGTTAATGTTTACAAAAAAAAAAACAATTTTTTTTTGCGAAATATTCGAATAATCGATTAGTTTAGAATATTGATCGGGATTCCAATCTACATTATAGTGACCAATGTTCTAAACTAATCAAGGATTCTAGTATTCACCAAAAAAATTTTTGTAAATATTGCTATTTCGAAAAAACGATAATTTATTTCGAAAATTGTAGGTGCTTAAAGAAATCACATTTATGTTTTGAAACTCTGAAAACCAAATAGGTGAACTTTTTTTTTTAAAAAAAAAATAAGATTTAAATATCGCCTAATTCGAATAAATACGCCACTTATTTTATCCGAAGTCAGATGCCAAATCATTAATTTCGAGACCCTCCAATCTAGACAATTATACGAAGAAAAATTTTTATTAAAACTCTAAAGATGATTAGATACACCAAATTTCGATATAAAATGCAATATTTTTTCAACGAGTTTTTTTTGATTATGATTTTTCATCAGTTAATTCATGGTTATCTAAATCGATAAATATTCTAATGAATTTATATTTGAATGCTAACAAGTAACAATTTGTAAGTGCAGATTTTAAATTTTTAACGTCTTCGGACTTCACAGATTCGAGTCTGATACGATAAAAATCCAAAATAATACATAAAACAATTATTCTTATTACACTTAGCAAGCTAAGCAACCTGATCCATTGCTGATGCTAGACCAGCTATGGAAAAATGATCCACTTCCTATGGTTAATAGGAAATTTGATGTGGGATGCCGCAGGGTAGAGTTTGGAACCGGGTTATTTTCATATGTTAAAACCGATTGAACCGGTTTCTAACTAACTGCAGAGCGCATTAATAAATGTGACAGATTAAAATGAAATCGGATTAAAATGAAATTTTTCTATTTTTTTAGAAAAATTTAAAATTTTTTGGGGTTGGGTTAGTGTTAGAGTTAGGGTTTAGAGTTAGTTTTATTAATAAAAAAGTATAAGTGGGTTTTATAAGCTTTAAAGATGAGCAAGAAAGGTCCCTATTTTCATTTTAATCCGATTTCATTATGATCTGCCACAATAAATAAAAGAAAACGCGTATTTCAATTTCAACATTCGAGCCACAGAATAATGTTTAAGAAAGTTTATCACTGGAAATAGTGCATAAATAATTTATTCGTCAATATTGCGTGAGTAGCAATTCCCTTTAAATATTGTATTTAAAAGTCTTTAGAGCTGTCAGCACAAGGCGAGTACACATTAGTAAGAATTAAAAATCAAAAAAAAAAAGATTTAAAATACGAATATGGCAAAATAAGCGTTTGTTAAAGTTATAAATTATCTTTCAGCCTAAAATACAGTAATTACTATTGTATTGAAATTTTCATAATAGTAATAACACATAAGAATCCTAAGAGTTCTTTTGTTTGGATCCAAAGCTTTTTATTCTCTTAAATCTTGAAATAAACATCTAATTGCATTTTATAAATGGCAATAAAAATAAAAATCTATTATTTCGCACAAAATCGTTTTCTTAAAGTTCTAATTGCAAATTTTTTTTTACCTATTCAATAGGATACTTTCAAGCTATAGAACTCTGATTACATCTAATTAAAAAGTAATTATTCTATTTTTTTTAACCGACTATCGCCATGAATGAGGCTTGTTAAATCTTGTATGAACTTCCTTTCTTGATGGTACCTAAATTCAAAATAGTATTTGAGCATAGTTAAGAAAAATTAACACGCATTTATTGAAGGTATATGTAATTATATTACTAAAAGAAAAAAATTGAGCAAAAAAAATAAGAATAAAAAAAGGATACGTAATACCAGCGACAATAATCGCGCAAAAACAACCGATTCCAGTATGTTTTATCTTTGCACCCATAGTCGCCCATCCAATATGTTCATTAGACCAAAAAGTTACAACCCAAGATATAAAGAATGATATCAATACTAATAGTCTTGGCAAAAGATTTGATAAAGATAACATTCGCTGTAATTCCTCTACTTCACTTTGAGAATAATTACGATTTTTTAAAAAGTAATTTTGAATAAAATTCCAACTCCAAGTAATACGTGTTGAAAGATTAAATGCATTAGCTGCAATCAATCCAAATGCACCAGCCGAAAATACTTTCATGAAAATTATGCCGGAACCAACAAATCCTGCAGAAAATGATATTAACCAATAATTTAAGGTACTAAGAGTCTCTTCAGTTGCAACTGCGGCTACGAATGCCTCTGTTATTCCGTTAACACCCATAATTGGAACATATAAACAATAAGCAGATAACACTATTGGTGCAAGAGATTGTGACCATACAGATCCAACGAGAAGATCAATCAATGTTCCAGTGTAATTCGTAGCAAAGCAGATAAACAAAAGTCCAAGAAGTATATGAAATTTTATTAATGTTGTTAAAACTTTTAATGATGTGAACAATGCTGTTTTTTGTGAATTGACCATTTTTTCATCTTTTTTGTCGACATTAGTTAAAAGCTTAGAAAATAATGTTCTGCCAGTTTCCTCAAGTGGTTGAAATAAGATACGAGCAACCAAAGAACCTAAATGAAAAGTTTGATTTAATTATTTTTATTAAAGTGTATGCAAAAATATTTATCGTTCATACCTTACCATAATTTACAACAAAAGCATAAATTCCTTGATCTGCTGGACTGCTCAACCATGCTATCAACATTTTATCACCTTCGGTCAATATATGTTTTAATATTGATTGTTTTGTAAATGTTTTTGCAAGGCTAAAGAGATGATCATCTAACCAAAATTCTTTATTGCTTTAGGAAATTATATGAATAAATGCATGTTAGTAGTGAATAAAAAGTTAAATAATTATATGAAACAATGAAAAAGGAATAAATAAAAAAAAAAACCCCCATACTTTTTATCACGTAATTTTCGTGGCATCAACAAAGAAATATCCCATTTAGAAACAAAGTAACCAATATAACCAGCCATAATTACTAATGTAAAAGCGAATTGAGCCACAGCAAAAGCCAAAATACCAAAAGTGTTTGGATTTTTTTCATCATTTCCACGTGCACCTAAAAGAGTAAGTACAAGTGTAATGATACAACGAACAATTACACCTATTCCTTCACAGCTTACACGAAGTTTGAAAATCAAGTTATTCATAGCAGTTACAAAAAGTGGTTCGATTATAAGTTCACCAAAAGCAGATATACCATATAAAACAACTGACGTTACATAATATGGTGTGTTGAAAGTTTCTTCAGGAGCATAATATACGTAGAATGAACAAGCAAGGAAAGTTGTAATTATTCCAGCGGGAATAGGAATATAGGATAAATTTGTAATTTTTTGCATAGAACCTTTTGCAGAATCCGCCGGTACAGTTTTTTCTTTGGAATTATTATTATTGTCCACTACAATGGTCTCATCATCACCTCTCAATAAGGCACATCTGAATCCTTCACGAGATAAGAACAAGATAGTAGCTAATAATAATTCTAATTGAACTGATGCAATACCAAATGTTGCTGGATCGGTATAACGAAGCACAATTTGATGCAAACCAAAAGTTGCAAGTCTGCTTATAAGTTGTAAAATTACAAGGGATGAAGCACCAGATACTGAAGATGATAAAATACGAGAAATGTTTGATTCTGATTGATCAGATCCTGTTGTAGTTACATTATTACTTTCATCTTCCTGAGATGGTAGTTTAACGTTCGTTTTACGTTTAATGGTTGACATAGTTATTTACACTTGTATCACTCAAGTCTGCGGAAATTTTTTTTCAAAATAGTAAATTTATAAGATTTTTATCTTTCATATGATTACGTAATAGACTATCTTTGGAAATAGATTTGACATCATTACTGCATTATCCGCTTACGTAGTACGTACGTAACAGTACTGTACGCATATAGCCTACAGCGCAAGGGTAAATTAGTTATTGCATCAATATGATGGCTAATAAAATTATAATAATAATAATAATAATACGTAATAATAATAATAATAATACTGTACGTATAATGATAATATAATAATAATAATAATAATAATAATAAAATCTTAATCGTTAACATTGAAATAAAACGTAATGATTTTCAATTCAAATTTCAACTCATTAAATATCAGTGAACTTTTTTTCCGTCGAATTATTAAATGGTCGAGTATATTACGTACGTATTTCCGGCAGAGACTAATAGATCTAAAAATATTTCCTTTTAAGTTGCTTCTACGTACACTATATTAGTTTTCATTCAAAGCATCAGTAAATCTATTACCGGTATAAGCTTTGTCTAACAATGTAATAGCCAAATTTACACAACGAAACGTATCCTCCTACGGTCGCGCATCGTAAAATAATAATCTAACTCTTTAATGTCAATAAATTTCCTTGTAAAGTTGAAACTGATGACTTTAGATTCTTTTGTATTTAAAAATTTCACTATGTTAAAATTTGAATGATAAAGCTGACTTCATTGTTCTTGGCGAGATGAGCTTGCTACAAGAACTGTTAATTGGTAATTAATGAAGGACCAGTTTATTTCAGTATTTAATGAATTCTCTATAAAAATGAAAAAGACAGATATAAAAAGACGCAAATAATATAATTTATTTGTCAATAAAAATGTGATGTCTAAAGACGATTCGCGTATATATGAACATTACGTAAGTACGCGTTATACTGCGAATGTGACAAGAACGATATATAGTATTATGTGACGTAATTGTAAGGCGAACGGGTAATGAACGGGTAAGTAATCTGGTTCCCGGTACATAATTCGTACTTACGTGCCCATAGAGATGCGGCCCGAACAATTTTTTATATATAAAAAACCGGTTTTTATATATAAAAAATTGGTCGAGTCACATCTTTTACATCTTTTACGTGCCCAAAGTGGACTTAGACATGCTTTTCTCATGACTCGGGATCTCTTAATCAAAACAATTACGTAAGTACATGTTCCAATCATAATAAGGTATGCACACATGAATCAGCTGACAATAGGAACGAAACTTTCCCAGGTTGACATAATTAATTCAACCCAAAAGGGAAAGAGAGAGAGAAACAGACCAGGAAGATCCAGGAATAGCAATTCGAGAAATTCAGAGACGATCCTTGAATTAAACAAGAAAATCCAAGAACAGGCTGAGGTTTTAAAAAATAATTTTGAATATTTACTCATTTTGGTTAGTTTATTATAATAAAAAAAAGGGTTTCGTCACGTTTTTTTTTTTGTTGATCGAGAATGTGATAATTTAATGATATTTAAGGAAAAAGAGGGAAATTTAAAATTGCTTAATATTTCTTTTTGTAAAAATAATTAATATTATCATGCCTTCTTCTGCTATTAAAAGAAGTAAGTTCGAAAAAGAGACCTTTAATAACCTTTGTCGCACTTGTGCAGCATGTCTTCGAATAAGGTAAATATCCCTATGTTAGTATAAAATGGTGAAAAAGCTCTTCGTGACTATAGTTATTAGTGGATATGTAGATCTGGCATACTGTATTAAAGACAATCCGTCGTGATAATAACATAAATTCTCTTTTTTCTTAGATTTTCACCAGATGGCGGAGGACCTAATATAATCGGTGCCTTTACAAAAACCGTGATTCTTGTCCAATGTAAATATCATAAAAGAAGAAGAATCGGTAGTTATTTATTTGTTCTTGATTAGTGTAATCTTTATATGATTAGAAATAACTATTACTTAGTCGATACAAACTGATTGTAGGTCTTGCATCTGTTCAGAAATTGGAACGATTATTATCTATTTTCCCTAAATATACAATTGGGATTCTAGTAGCCTCATCCAAAAATAAATTTAATTATGGTGCCATAGAAAGAGTTAGAACATCTGAATATAATATTATCTTAACTGATAAAAAACATTTATGTTCGGATCTCGTTCAATTCTTTGAAAATCGCAAAGTTCAAGCACCTCCCAATTTTAATTTTAATTTTAATTTAACTGTTTCTTTCTCGGTTATTCTAATTTTTTTATTAATGTTTCAAATTTTACGAATTTTATTCAAATCATATATATACACTTTAACAAATTTTTTCTTAAAATAATTTTTGTTTTTTCTCGAATATCAATAAGTGTATTAAACACACGAAATTTCTTTTGAATTACAGATCTCGGTCTTGACAATTAATAAATATTATACTCTGCTGTAACAAAAAATTTCAGAAGGGATTTTTGTACTTATAACATGCTATCTTCACGTATTTCGCTTCGACGTACTGTACCTCTCTGGGATGCCTGTCTGCCTCCTTTGTAAGTTTCGTTTACATAGAATAACGTATTCGTAGCTAGTTTATTGTTTTTGAACGGGTGAGACGTTCAGTTTCAGCGCAAAATTTGATAATTGTATGCGTTTCTGCTTAATTCGTCCGTTAGTCATGCAAGTGCTTTTTTTTCTGTTCCATGGTACTCTGTTGGGAAATGTCGGAATTTATAGAATGGAGGAATATTTTGACAAATTTGGGCAAATTGAGAAATATCTCGTGACTAAATCCAGAGACTTATAGAGCATTCGGTTCATCTTAATTAACAAATCAAATGGTCTATTACTATGTCGCGAGACATTGACTTTAAAATATTCCCGCTTCGTGTATGGTTTTTGTCGAATGATTATAGTAGGTACATTATTGAGCATTTGAATTTTTCTGAACTGTTAATAAACCTCATCTGATTCAAGAATTGATTCTGGAATCATGAGATCTCTAACGCAATTTTAGATTTTAAAAATGGTAATAGCTCAAATTTTGCTAAGATAACCTGCTCCTGGAGGCTGAACAAAAAATGAATAAAATTTAATTTTGCATATATTATTATTTAAGAAGTGAAAGTAGTTATTGCTGGAACTGGAATAGGATGATCCAGTGTAAAATCTAAATTGATTTTAATGTTTTAAAAATTAATGTTCTCGAATTTTAAAAAATTGTTCTCAAAAAAAATCGTATCAACTTACTCAAATAATGTTCTTACAAAAGATTAAAATATTAAGAGAACTTTTTTTTTTTTTTAAGCAAAATGTTCTTAATTTTGAGATAGTGTCTCATTATGACATGAGAATATAAGTTTTTCAACACTGAATGGGACAATTTTATTTCAAAAAACAGCAATACAGCATTCATATCATTAATAATATACCTTCGGAAGAGAATATCTATGATCTCTGTTTTTTTTTTTTTTTTCTAAATAAATTAAAAAAATAAATTAAATTAAAAATAAAATAAATTATAAAATAAGCTTAAATTTAAAAAATAAATAAAAAATAAAAATAAATTATCAATTAAATTAATTAAATTAAAAAATTAAATATATAAAATAAAGTAATTAAAGTAAAATAAAATTTATTCTAGTCTATCTACTTTTTTTTACTATGTTTCTGATAAACCAAATCCATTTATACCATAGTTTTTAAATTCGGTAGGCATATAGGGTGTGGCTTACATAAGTAGGGAGGGTGTGAAGCGTTGCGCAGAACGTAAATCATAAATTTGGAATTAATAATATTATGTTAAAGAACCGTTTTTTGTTATTTAACGAGTGAAAAACATGTACATAAATTGATAAAAATTTAAATGTTTAGCAAAAAATGTCTCATTTTGGAGGGGTTTCCGGTTTAATAATTTAGTTTAGTATGGTTACTCTGGAAATTTGATCTTCATGAAATTAAAAGCTATGTAAATGTCACTAAGGTTGCGTGGTGTAATGGTTAGCACCCAGGACTCTGAATCCTGTGATCCGAGTTCGAATCTCGGCGTGACCTTTTACAGATTTTTTTTTTAATCTATGATCTCATGATTAGAATAATTAACATATATCACATGATTTGTACATATCGATACGAGTGAACTCTCAGCGTAGCTATAACATGCTCATAAAAATAAATTATCGATATATTTCGACAATTAGTAACGCACGTGTGAATGCACTGTATGTATCAGGTGTGTACATTTGTGTAAACATAAGCATATTGTATTTGTTTGGCAAATTATTACAAAAATCGATCTTACCGGTTCAATAGCAGTCGATATAAATATCATAATTCATTATTAAAAACGAAAATTGTCAGATTAAAGTAAAAAAAAAAATCATTTAATTAGACCAGACCAACTTCATTTTCTGTTTAACATAACATGAGGTGACCTGTAAAGGGAGTTGGTATTAAAAAAAAAACAAAAAAAAACAATAATATTAGATAAAACTAATGCTGCAATTTTATTTACTTATATAGATTTTAGAAAATATAGAGGTTATGTAATATTAAGTGTATTGGTTCCTATAATTTTGAAATTTGAGAGGCGGGCTTGTTAAACAAAAAATATAATTTGGTTTGGCCTAATATATATCGACATTCTTTTAGTTACATTAAGGTTTGTTACCGAAAATGATCCGAAGGATAAGCCACGAAGGTTGACTTTTTTTCAAATTTATAACAATAATTATTAAATGCGAAGCAATTTTCATTAATTTCAATTCTGTATATAATATCACTGCATTCGATAATTCTCTGCCAGAATATACAAATGATGATTCATGTTTCGTCAAAGATTTTTAATTGGACTTTCAATTATACAACTCATGATTTTTATCATAATGAACTCGTTGACGAATCCTCTTATGCTATATATTTTATTGCATTTTAATTATTTTACATATACCTTTCTTAGGACGCCCTAAATCAACCAGGACTCGATTAAGAAATCTATCAGCGACGACTGGGTTTCTGCAACTGGATTGAGAAAACTTTGTGTTGAACAAAGGTGTGCAATTATTTTTTATGAACTCTAACCAATGATTGTAAAATGTAACAGTTTTGCTTAGAACCTGTCAATAAATTGAAATATATATATATTAAACTTTTGTTTAATGTTTGAATTCAATTATACATCGCATTCCATAGTTTGAAGAACCAAATGTTTTAAAACACCTTGATGTAAACTACAAAGTGTGTCATACTGACAATTTGACTCAATTTTAATCAGCTGCAATACAAGATTTGTCAATAAATCAAAAAATTTCGTAACTGAATATTTTTTTGCCCGATAATGATCTTTAGCGATTCTTGTATTTTAATGGATTTTGAAAAATTTTAATACAGAAGTCATAACCTTCTCGTTGTAACAAAAGTTTTATGACATCGATTAAAAGATTTGCCATCGAGAAATTTCGTAAGCAAGCTTTTCAAATGCATTGCGAGATAAAAATGAATATTCTTGCATCTCGGTGATTTTTAAAATTTACACTATAGAGCGAGCAATCTGATGAATAAGAATTTATTTTTTATTTTTATATGAATTAATTTATAATGATCAAAATTTAATTTTAAATCTCTTGATTTCGGCATATAGCATCATTTTAATTATTATTTATTTCTTGTCCAAGGATTAAGCAATATTTGAAAAATATCCATAGATATATCAGGCTTAATTTGCTTATTTTATACTGAAGTTGCTTCAAGAATGTATATTTTTGGCCAAAATTCGAAAACTTACTGTATAAAAATTGTTTACCTATCTATGAATAGTTCGAGTTCCATTAAACATATCTTCATAATTTTATTATATCCTATTGTATTTGTATTTCAATTATATTTACGTGTAATGTATATATAAGCTTTTCATCTTACAGTATTTTCGCGTAATAACGCTCACCTGCGCGTTATTTCGAGTACGCGCATGAACGTTATTTTGAAGCAATTAAAAAATTTTAAAAAATTTTACTGTATGTAATTCTTGTATAAAAGTAAACAAAAATACTAGATTTAGTACTAAGTAAACCTTCCTTCGAGCTTTAACAAAAGGTGTTCTGAAAAACAACTTTTGTTGAAGTTCGAAAGTTTACTTAGTATTAAATCCAGTTCCGAAGTATTTTTAAATCTTACTATAAATTTTAGCTGCCCGATAGAGTGTCCAGCTATTTCTAGCATCTAAAATAGCACTAGCGATATCACGAAAACAACCAAACTAAATTCGATAAAATTTGTCCTATTTTTATTCTATAAACATATATAACTAAAGTAAACAATTCCGGTTGAATTTGATTATGTGTTGTCGTAATATCGCTAGTGCTATTTTAGATGCTAGAAATAGCTGGACACTTTGCTGCCTGATACAAGAGTATCGGTGCAACTTTTTTGTCTCGAATCGATCACGGGGCTTTTGTAATTGTTTAAGTGATGATTGTATTGATTTATCGTATGATTTCGCTTGATGCATTGTTTGATTGTTGTATGATTTCGTATGTGATTTTTGTGTCGTAATGACGTAGAAGTAATCGTTTGTAGTTTTTTTAAGGAGAACGGGTTTTTTCTTAGGAAAGGTAATTTCTTTCTTTTCTGCTAACCCGACTTTGTCTGGTTTTTTCGTCCCACCCTACCCAACCCTAATGGGAACTATTGAAGCAATAACGATGGCCGGGCGGGACAGCAGTCAGGGTTTTAGGTTTTGGGGTAAGAATTGGCCTGTCGAGACGACAGTCATAAACCAAGCTTTGTAGTCAATGGCCTGTCGAGACGGTAGTCATTAAGTTTTTTTTGAAGTAATGACACCAGTTTACTTAGCATAGCGGGCTTTAATTTGATTGGATGATCGAATGAAATGTTACACGATATATCTTCCATATTGGCGTAACGTTTCTCAGCCACAAAAATTGATTCGCAGCCACGGATACGAATTCGCAGAGGGTAAGACAAATAAATTCAGAAATTATATGTTCTATTTTACAAACTATCAAGTAATTCGGTAATCCACTAAGTAATTCAGAAGTTAGATAAGAAGCCTTTTTTCCTTTTTTTTTATAACCATATAAATGACCAAATCTTAAAATACAACTAAAATGCTTTTTTTTACTCTTAAAGATGCCCATGCCCTTGTGAAAGCACAATCTAACAATTATTTGCATACAAGCCTTCATCCATGGAAGAATCAAACACTGGTAAAGCGGTTTTTTTTATAGATTTAAGTGTATGTTTTAACAAGTTGTAGTTAAATCTGTTGGCTATTACGTATTTAAAAATCTTGCAAATTTAAATAAGATATTGGGAGATTGTTGAAATAATAATGTAAGAGGTTTTTTTTAAGTTCAATAATAAATAGAAATATAGATTATTAATATTAATAATAAATATTTTTTTAATTATATATAGAAAATAACTAAAATTCACTATAGGTTATTATCACCTATGGTTGTACATACATAATTTATATATATCGATTGCACAAAAATAAAACCCAGAATATAATTAGTATTAGCATTAGTATGATCAGCATGTTTTATATATATATTGCCAATTGTTAACCCAATTTGATTATGCATAATGCAATTGTTATTGTTATTAAATAAATAAATAAATTAAATAATCAAACAATTAGCTTTCTTTTACTTATATAAAGTATTTTTGTCTCATAAAAAGTAATGTAAGTCAAAAGAAAAAACTGTTAGTTTGTTGGTAAAGTTACTAGAAAAATACAAAAGAAGCCAAATATAATAGAAAATTATGTCTTTAAGTTAGTTTACTGTGAAATGACAACATTTTCTAATCTTATGGTTCAAAGGTTTATAAGGTTAGTGCAAAAGTTTTTTGTTAACTATATGCTAAAATTACATGTATATTGACTTGTTTATTTATCAAGTAGTCCTACTACAGAGCTTGAGAACCAAGATTTTGAATAGTTAGTAAAAAAACTTCTTGACAATTAAACATTAAAATAACTTCAAACCAAGAATTTACTTTTTGAAGGTTATCAAGTAATTTTGCTAAAATCAATTCTAATATAAAGCAAAACCAAATATTTAGATAGTTATCGAGTAATTCTCTTTTCAAACTTGAGGTTGATTCTAATATAGTACATAACCAAAGCTTCGGATAGTTAATAAAAAAGTATTTTGGCAATTATATACTAAATAACATTTCACTAATTTATTTTTTTTTATTTGTTATCAAGTAACCCTTCTGTTAAATTTGAATTTGACTCTAATATGATGCAGAACCAAAAGTTTAGATAGTTAGTGAGGATGCTTCTTTGGAGTTCTGCACTAAAATGATGTTCAACTAATTTTTTTTTATAGTTATCAAGTAATTCTTCTATAGAATTTTAAATCAATTCTAGTATAATGCAGAATCAAAACTTTAGATAATTAGTAAAAAAGTTTCTAGATAATTAATTACTACTAAATATTCACTGATTTGCTTTTTGATAGTTATAAAGTTGATTCCAATGTAGTGTAAAACAAAAATTTCAGATGGTTAGTGAAGTTTGTAGTTACATATTAAAAATAATCAATTTTTAATATTTTGCTTTTTTAATTATCACTAAGTAGCCTTACTACAAATTTTGATTCTAACTTGCTACAGAATCAAAGTTTTAAAAAGTTGGTAAAAAAAACTTGATAAATTTATGCTTAAGTTACTTCTAACTAATTTTTATTTCAATGATTATAAAGTAACTATGCTGTAGATTCTAAGGTCAATTCTAATTTGAAGCAGTAGCAAAATTTTTAATAGTTAGTAGATATTTTTGTTTTTTTTTTTTTTTTTTTTTTTTTTTAAGAGAGGTCTTTCCTCTATTCCTTTATTTCAAAATATATAATTGGATACAACTCGTACAAATTTATACATTTAACGAAAGGGAGTAGAAGTTAGGGCTCAGGTTTACCCTCGACCTATTCTTAGCTAGAACAGTCGAAAACCTCTAGGCTATGTAATTAGAGAGTGGGGATGTAGAATTATTGTAAATAAATTTGTTAATCCATGCAATGAATTGTCTATCTATGGAGCTAAGGGGAGTATTAATTTCTAACGGGGTGATGATAATTAAAGGGTTAGGAGTAGTCTGTTGTATGCGGGTTCTACTTGGTTTCCATAATTCATCATGTATACTTTTAGTAATGGTGTGGTATATTTGTGAGATTATAGTAATGTTTTGAAGAGTTAATCCTAATTTTGTAGATATTATTGTGCTGATAAACCTGATAGAAATTTGTTTTTCAATATGGGTTGTAATGAAGTCTTGTATAAACTCGTGGGTTGTTGGTGTGTTTATCTTGTTTGTTTGGCATACTTTAGTTATTGCTTTATGTATGATTTCATCAATTTTCACTAGGTTGTGTGGGCATGTGAGCATGTGGACAGTGTCTTCGAGTTTTTGGAGGCATTTTGCACAGAAGGGATTAGGGTGTGTTGATTAGCTTCTTTAGTAAAGATGTAAGTAGGTTGGCAGTTCTGAAGTTAGTAGTTTTACTTTAAAGATTTTTAAAGTTGATTTAATAGGGCAGGTATTTTGACCAAGTGGGTTGTCTTGAAAGTTTAGGTAGTCGAATGTTAGTTTCCAGTTAATGTTAGGAAGTTTTTGTATGATAGATTTGATTCGGTTTTGTTTGTTCCATTGGATAGTAGCTTTTGCTTTTTGTATGATTTTGGGTATTTGATGGATCGAGTATGTGGTGGGGAAGCCAC
>CAJVPU010001235.1:0-13526 GCA_910591775.1 Dentiscutata heterogama | reverse complement strand
TTCCAATAATGTAAAAAGTTTTCATTAAGACTAATAAAGATAAGAGCATGGTCTCACCTTAAACATTAAAAAAAAAATAATAATAAATTATATTAAATATCTAAATTTATACAATGATCTACATTAGGCATATTGTTTACTTGTTTACATTTTTTGGTTATTTGTTTACATTTTTTTAACCAATTAAAACAAATATCCACCATGCTCTTCTAGATGAAACTACAATCAACTCTATAAGCTAGACAAACAATTTTAACGCAGAGGTTCTCGCAATAGCAAAAAAGCTTCAAGTATTAGTCGCTAGCAATATCGCTGAAGAAGGATGGAGAATCTGCTCATTACAGAACCCAAGCCAAGAAATTAGAAAAATACTACAAGATAATAATTATCTAAGCAATTTAAAAAGTATATAAAAGCTAGGGTTATGGTACATAGATTAAATTATACTTGAAAAGAAGCAAACACTACTAACCTGGCAGCAACTGAGACGAATTAGAGGTATTTTCATGAAAGGCAGAGTGCCAAATTGGTTTATAAAGCTAGAAGATATACTAATAAATGATCCAGATCGAAGAACAATCAAAACTTGCTATAGAAAACAGAACCTCGGGAATCCACAGCTACAAATAAAACAAAAAGCTCTCAAAATTACCAACAAAAAATCTAGATATAAATAAATCCTTGCTAAAAAGAAAAACTGTAATGAGTTAATTTTTGGCAGAATAGACAAAAAACTTACTAATAGTAAAATTGAAATTAAAAAATGGAAAGAGAGCGACAAAGAAAATAGAAAAAGATCTAGCCACCAGCAAACTAGAGTCCAAATAAAAGAAGAGACACAAAACAAGAAAGTAAGAATAAACCAAAAGAGCTCTGAGGATATTAACAACTAGGTTAGAAGAGAGACAGAAGGCTGGAACCTGCTAACTGATCTAGAATCACTAAAAGCTACCTTCTCTTTAAATCCAAGCAATCAAAAAAACCTAGCTAGCTAAACATATTCTAATAGACAGCATTAAGCCAAAAGATTGCAATCAAATTAGTATAGAAAAATTGATTGCAAACCAAGATGAAGTAGACGAAATACTGAAAGCTCTAAAAAATAATCAGAAATTTCATATTCTAACATACTATAAAGATAGCTTACTAGCAAAATCTAATACAAACAGTTGTCTAGCTAGTTATAGCATAGTCCAAGTAGATAGTAAAGATAGAATAGTAAGAGAAATAAAAGGCAAAGTAGAGAATTGGTATTCTTCAACAAGATCAGAACTTATAGCTATACTTCAAGCAATTTTAATATCTTCCTCAAACAAAAAAGTTGAAATATATACAGATAGTTAAGCTGCGATCCAAGCGATTAACCGATCCCTAAAGATAGAAAGAACAAGAGAATAGTACAAGACAAAGAATAGTAATATTCTAGGCAAAATAAGAGAAAACATACTAACCAAAAATATTGCTTTAACACTCTATAAAGTTAAAGCCTATTCTGGAATCATATTTAATAAAAGAGCTGACAACTTAGCAAAGCAGGCTTTAAGACTCTCCACTCCCACACATATCTTAACTAGCAATACAAAAGGTTATCTATTCTCACCAACATGGAATGCACACCATATAGAAGTCTCTATATGATCCTTTATTAAAAACTTCCTAAACACCTACTACAAAGCGGAGTGGACTTTCTACAAACATCAAAGTGACGAAACTTATAGTAAAAGAAATGAAACCAAAGATTGAAAGACCTTCAAATCTTTCTGGCAAAAAACACAAAGTTCTGGAGAAAGCAGTCTCAAATCAAACAAACAATGAGCCTTCAGAATCAAATCTGTAGATGCTTTACTTCCAGCACTCGTTAAAAGGAAACGAGACCAAGAGACTTTATATGACACTACAATCTGCCAGAAATGCAAATCGGAAGAGGAAACCTTTGAACACCTAACAAATTGTTCTGCTGATAAAAATATATGGAGTATCCCAAGTTAAAAGGGCCCATTTTTATATTTTAAAAAAAATTTTTTTATTAGATTTATTAATAGATATACATTCAAAGAAAAAAATTATTATAAAGCACAAGAACAAATTACATAATAAAAAAATTAGTGAAATGCTAAAAACCAAAAAAGTTAAGCTAATCTAAGAATAGAAAAGATCGATTTCTAGATTGACAAGAAGCTAATAGAATATTCTAGAAATTTAAATCTTCAACTTTAATTACCATTTTCTTGTTATCGTTTTTTTAGTTTTTAATAGTGGGTTTTCTAAGCTAAAACTAAATTTTCTTCATCATTTCATGGTATCTTTTGAGGTCTCCAGTGATTTTTGATTATTTTGAACTCTTGATTCTTCTGGGTTTTGGTGTTTGACTTGAACTGGTATAAGGATAAGTACTTGTCCAAGTTTCTATTTCTTGTTTTTTGTTTCTTTTTTCTAACATTTTTTTCACTTTTAGATTTGTTCTTTGGATCATAAAATGGCACATTTGGAACATGTAATGGTGTCGGTGGTTTTTTGTAGACTCTTTGATTCTCTCAGAGAATCAAAAGAATCTACAAAGAACTACTGATGATTCTTGGACTTTTGATTCTCCCAGTGTTGGGCTCTCAATTCTCCTGGTACTTCTGGACTCTTTTGATTCTCCCAGTCTTGAAAGATAAGTACAGTCCAAGTTTTCTATTTCTTTTTTGCTTCTTTTCTATTACTAACATTTTTTTTCTCTTTTAGGTTTGCTCTTTACTTCAGAACATGAAGTGGCATGCGATTTAGATCATGTAATAGCACTGGTGATTCTTTATGGACTCTTTTAATTCTCCTAGAAAATCAAAAGAGCCCACAAAGAACTACCAGAGCTCTTTTGATTCTTCTAGTAGTAGACTCTTTCAATTATCCTAGTGGTAGACTTTTTCGGTTCTGGACTCTTTTGATTCTCCTGGATTTTGGTGATTACTTGAACTGGTATAAAGATAAGTACCAGTCCAAGTTTTTTATTTCTTTTTTGTTTCTTTTCTATTACTAACATTTTTTTTTCTTTTTTAGGTTTGCTTTTTACTTTGGAATATGAAATGGCATGCGATTTAGATCATGTAATGGCATTGGTAGTTTTTATGGACTCTTTTAATTCTTCTAGAGAATCAAAAAAATCCACAAAAAACCACCAGTGATTCTTAGAGCTCTTTCGATTCTTTCAGTAATGGACTCTTTTGATTATCCCGGTGGTAGACTTTTTCAGTTCTGGACTCTTTTGATCCTCCTGGATTTTGGTAATTACTTAAACTGGTATAAAAATAAGTACCAGTCCAAGTTTTTTATTTCTTTTTTTACTTCTTTTCTATTACTAATATTTTTTTTCTCTTTTAGATTTGCTCTTTACTTCATAACATGAAATAGCATATGATTTAGATCATACAATGGTGCTGGTAGTTCTTTGTGGACTCTTTTAATTCTCCTAGAGAATCAAAAAAGTCCACAAAGAACCACTAGTGATTCTTAGAGCTCTTTTGATTCTTTTAGTGATAGACTCTTTCGATTATCTCAGTGGTGGACTTTTTTAGTTCTGAACTTTTTTGATCCTTCCAGATTTTAGCAATTACTTGAACTGGTATAAAGATAAGTACTAGTCCAAGTTTTTTATTTCTTTTTTGCTTCTTTTCTATTACTAATGTTTTTTTTCTCTTTTAGATTTGCTCTTTACTTCAGGACATGAAATGGCATGTGATTTAGATCATGTAATGGTGCTGGTGGTTCTTTGTAGACTCTTTTAATTCTCTTAGAGAATCAAAAGAGTCCACAAAGAACCACTAGTGATTCTTAGAGCTCTTTTGATTCTTCTAGTAATAGACTCTTTCGATTATCTTGGTGGTGAACTTTTTCAGTTCTGAACTCTTTTGATCCTCCCAGATTTTGGTGATTACTTGAACTGGTATAAAGATAAGTACCAGTCCAAGTTTCCTACTTCTTTTTTGTTTCTTTTCTATTACTAATATTTTTTTTTCTCTTTTAGATTTGCTCTTTACTTCAGAACATGAAATGGCATGCAATTTAGATTATGTAATAGTGCTGGTGGTTCTTTGTGAACTCTTTTAATTTTCCTAGAGAATCAAAAGAGTCCACAAGAACCACCAGTGATTCTTAGAGCTCTTTTGATTCTTCCAGTGGTGGACTCTTTTAATTATTCTGGTGGTGGACTTTTTTGGTTCTAGACTCTTTTGATCCTCCCAGATTTTGGTTGGTGATTCTTTTTAGACTTTTTTGATTCTTCTAATGATTTTTTTGAACTTTTAATGCTTCTAATAGTTTGTAAAATTTTTTTTGATTTTTTTAGTAGTTTTTTGTATACTTTTGATATTATCTGTAGATTCTTTGATTCTTTTAGTTTTTTTTAAAGATTTTTAGTAATTTTGTCAATTTTATTAGTATTTTTTACTTTTATGTTTTTTTTTTAGATTTTTTTTTAAATTAATATATTAGTATTTATTATTAGATAATTTCCATTTGTATACTAAGTATATATATACAGATAATGAGAAAATTAATTAGATTACATGGTTAGATATAATATAAAATTATTGTTTTTTTTAAAAAAATCATTTATAACTTAAAATAAAATTATTTTTTGGATATTAATAAAAAAATTTTCTTGTGAAATTTTGAAATAAATTGTTTTTACTATTATTTTAAGTTTACTTTTACTTTAATTTTAAATAGTATTCAATTTTGTTTTATATAAATTATTTTAATTTATATATTTATTAGATTTGCAAATTAATATCTATATAATATATTATATATACCATATAGTACTGTATATAGTATCCCCAGTCTTTTTTAAAAAGTACTAGTATTAATTAAATAGTACTCTGGAGTATTGTGTAAAGAATAGGTACTATACAAGAGGGATACTATGAAAGTTTTGATTATGTGAGTTAATCATATAAAGTTAAAAATAGTAAAAATGAGTTGAAGATTAATTAGTATTAAGATACTTTTCAAAAATGTTAAAATTTACAATTAAATAGTACCTCAATACTATTCAAAAGGGGTACTTTACCAGAGAGATACTATATGTAATACTATATAGTAAGCTAAAAAAATTTATTATTATTATTATTTATTAATTAAATTAATATAATTTTAAAGATTTAAAGATTATTAATATTTATTATAAAATTTATTTTATTTAGATTTTGGTTTAGTAATAGTAGGTATTGAACACAAATCATCTTTTTTACTTGGATTTTGTATATGATTTCTTATTGTTCATATAAATACTATTGTCGTTCTGCACTAAGACCAGGTAATTTTTTTTCAACTAATTAATTTAAATTATTATTTTGCTTAGTTTTTTCTATTTGTATTAATGTTTTTTCTCCATAAGATGATGTACTAATTTTAATATTTTCTTGATTTAACTTATTAAATTCAAAATAATATTGTTTTAAAATATTTGGTATTGTTGTAAATTGTTGTTTTAGCCAATTTGTCTATTCATAAAAATGTACAATTTGATTTTTTTTATAATCAAATACTGTTTGTGCAATATTATATCTACCAGAAGTTGAATTTTGAACTACTTTAACTAAATTATCAAGATTATCTACTTCAGATTTTCTTAAAAGTAATTTTATAAGTCTAAAAAATCTATCTGGACTAAATTTAGTATGTCTTGCAACCATAAAACAATAAGTTATACTATCATATAATCTAGTTAAAACTCTCCAAGCTAAATATGCTATTATAGCATTATTCTTATTTTGTCCTGAGCAATTATCTGTATGAATTACTAATTTTTTTTTTCCTAAACCATGTAATTCAAAATAATTATGAACTAAAGAAATAACTGTATCTGCACCTTTACCAACTAATTCATTTTCTTTAATAAGATAGTTTACCTAAAAATATTATTTTATAAAATATATTAATATAAATATTTATTATAAATTTAATTAATAATTTAATAATAAATTATAATATTTTACTTGACGTGGAAATGCATCATCACATATTCCAAATAAATGAACTTTATATAAAGATTTAAAATAAACTTCACCCTAATAAAAATATAATTTAATAAATAATTTATTATTAATTCATACTAAAAATAACTTACTTCTTGTTAAGATAAATATGGTAGTTAAATTTGTTGTGCATAATCCCAAGATAAATGAACTGTAATATCTAATAAATTAGGTTTTCCAGGACATACTAAATTATTAATTCCAATATTTTGAATATCCTTATAAGCTATATTAATTTATTGTCTAAAAAGTTTAAATATAATAAAAAATTAAAAATTTAATATTTAAAAAATTAAAAATTAAAATTATTTACTTGTAATTTTCACATTCTTTATGTGTTTATTTAATATGCTGATGCCATTCTAATACTTTTGCTTCTTTTTCTTCTACTGATCAATAATTTGCATTAAATCTCATATCTTTACATTTTAAACACAAATCACTATGTAAGGTTAATTTTTTAATATATGGTAAAAATTTTTTCTAAATTGTACTAAATGTTGATAAGCTAACTTAAAATTGATTATTATTTTCTATTGCATTAATATATTGTATATATAAAGATGAATAAGTAACATCTGCTAGTAAATATATTATTGTACATGTATTATCACAAAAACTTCATCCTATTAAAAATTTAAATTAATAAAAATTAAAAAATAAAAATATTTAATTAAAAACTTACTAGGTGATGGTAAACCATTTTGCTTTGCAAAATTTCTTATAAAAGTAATTACCTTCATTATAATTTCAAATGATAGTGTATTATTACTAATTTTATTAGTTTTTGAATTTTTACATAAATTTATATTATTTTCTACAAAATGATCTCTTAAATTTTTCTATCTTTTTTCTCCAAGTCTATAAATTATTCTAAAAGCCTTTAAACAAATTGACTTTCCTTCAAAAATATACTCAGTAGAAAGTTTGGATTTTTTGGAATTTCAAACTATTTTAGATCGTTTAGTAGCAGATATAATACCTAATAAATATATATCTTGATAAGATTTAGAAAGGTTCTTAAAATTTAAATGTTGAGATAATGCGACAGAATATTCACATTGAGTTTGTAAACAATTTTTTTCACAACAACCTTTGTTAAAAGATTCCTTAAATTCATTATTTTGCAATAAATTTATTTTATCTTCTAATTCTTGATTATTATTATCTTGTTTTTCAAATGAATCTATTGTTTTGTAATATAATATTTTGAACTTAGAAAGCTCAAGTTCAGTCCAAATTTCATTATCTAAAAGAGGATTTTCTATAGATTCTAAATTTTCCAAATTTTCAGATGAAGATAAATTATTATTTTCAAGAACTAAAAATTAAAATTGCAAATTTGAAAGATCTGTTTGCAATTGAGTATTTTCTGTATAAGTTTCTTCAAAAATATTTTTGTTTAAAGAAAAGCTAGACATTCTTTAAAAAATAAATTTTAAAAAAACTTTTTAATAAAAATTAAATTTATTTTATATATATTTTAAATACAATACAGATTATATCTATTATAATAAATCTATATAAAAATTATATACAGATTTATTACAATAAATAAAGTTTTTTTAAACAATAAATAAAATTTATATTATTATTAAATTTAGCTAAATAATCATTGTTCAAAAATTTTATAAAGTTAAATTTAAAAAAAAAACAATAGGACCTGTAGATCTTTAGTATAGTAATTGTGCTTATGGATTATTAATCACAAAGGTTGCCAGTTAGAGGAGATAATCAACTATGTCAAAACAATGATTGTAGATCAATTATATATCAAGAAACTAATAAATATATAAATTCTTGATGCTTAAGTTATGATCTATCACTATAACTGAAGATAGTCCTTACAAATAAAGGTATGATAATTAGAAAACTGGGGTAAATCAATTAAAACTCCCCAGATAGGATAGCTCTGATGAAATTCTGGGTTGATTCAAGACACTTTGGGTAAAACTCCTAGTATTAGCAACAATAGAAAAAAGACTATGAGGCTATGACAATAAAAAACTGCAGACTCTGAGATCAGGGTCCTACACCATGAGACTAGAGACTCGGGATATCACAAAGGTAATAGACTTGATTCTACATGGCATGAAGAAGCTGGGGAATACCACAGGTGATATATGCAGCAACGAAATATGTTAATTCATCGAAGGACCTTCAGGATGTGTAATAAGGTAAAAAAAAAAGTATTATTGATGTAAATTCATACATACAAGAGTGAGCAATGCAGATTTGATAAATTCAATTTTATAGCTGTTTTCATAAATTCTAAACAATCAAGATTTTATTAATAAATGAAAATTTATACATTATAAAAGTTTTTATGTATAAAAATTATTACAAAATATAGATCGAAAAGAAAACCAGAATGAACATGAATCAGATAAAATTATTGAAACAATAAATTTAATGACTAAAGAACCTTTAGCTTGTTCATCTATAATAAATATTATAAAAACACTTGGAAAAATCATAAGGAGAATCGAAAGTGTTCAGAAAAAATCAATAGGAGAATTAAAAAAGTTCAAAACCAAGAGAATCAAAAGAGTCCACAAAGACCACTGAAAGAATCAAAAAAGTTTACAAATATCTACTGAGAGAATTAAAAAAGTCCACCACTAGGAGAATCAAAAGTTTAAGAATTACCAGCGGTTCTTTGTAGACTTTTTTGATTCTCTAGAAGAATCAAAAGAGTCTACAAAGAACCACCAGAGCCATTACATATTCTAAATCATGCTATTTCATATCCCGAAGTAAAGAGCAAACCTAAAAGAGAAAAAAAATGTTAGCAATAGAAAAGAAACAAAAAAGAAATAAAATATTAGACTGATACTTATCTTTATACCAGTTCAAGTAATCACTAAACCCCAGGAGAATCAAAAGAGTCCAGAACCACCAGGATAATTGAAAAAGTTTACTACTAGGAGAATCAATAGAATCCACCATCAAGAGAATCAAGAGTTTAAGAATTACTGATAGACTCTTTTGATTCATCTGGAGAATTAAAAGAGTCCACAAAAAACTACCAAGCCATTATATGTTCTAAGTCGCATACTATTTCATGTCCTGAAGTAAAGAGCAAATCTAAAAGAGAAAAAAAATATTAGCAATAGAAAAGAAACAAGATAATTTGGACTGATATTTATCTTTATACTAGTATAAGTAATCACCAAAATTCAGAAGAATCAAAAGAATCCAGAACTACTGGGAAAATCAAAAAAGTCCACCACTAGGAGAATCGAAAGAGTCTACCAGGAGAATCAAAAGAGTTCAACACTAAGAGAATTAAGAGTCTAAGAATCACCGGTGGTTCTTTGTAGACTCTTTGATTCTTCTGGAAATTAAAAGAGTCTACAAAGAACTACCAGTGCTATTACATGTTCTAAGTCACATGCTATTTCACGTCCCGAAGTAAAGAGCGAACCTTAAAAAACAAACCTAAAAGAGTAAAAAAATATTAGCAATAGAAAAGAAACAAAAAAGAAATAGAAAACTTGGACTAGTGGTTATTTTTATACCAGTTCAAGTAATTACCAAAACCTGGGAGAATCAAAAGAGTCCAGAATCACTGTAATTGAAAAAGTCCACCACCAGAATAATCAAAAGAGTCCACCACCAGAAGAATCAAGAGTCTAAGAATCACCAGTGGTTCATTGTGAACTCTTTTGATTCTCCAGAAGAATCACAAGAGTCCGCAAAGAACTACTGACACCATTACATACTCTATAATGTGCCATTTTATGTTCCAAAGAGTAAATCTAAAAGTGAAAGAATGGTAGTAAGAAAAAAGAAACCAAAAACAAGAAGAAATAGTAACTTGGATTGGTACTTATCCTTATACCAGTTCAAGCAATCAAAAATCTGGAAAAATTAAAAGAGCTCAAAATAATCCCAAAAATTGACAGGACCTCAAAAGACACCAAGAAATGAAAATCTATCATTAGACTTGTAAAACTCACTATTAAATAAATAAACCAACGTTAAACGAAGAAAACTATGTAAATCGATGACAAAAATCACCATTAAGTGAAAAAGAAAATCACTTTAAATGACCAAGAAACTAAGAAAATAATTTATTATAAAATATAATTGGTCAATTATTCAGATATTCTGAAATTTCTTAGAACTATAGAATTCTATTTTTAGATCATATTTTTGGCTGATCACGTGTTGATCAGTGTTTTTGAAACCTGATTTACTTGAAATTGTTTATATGTAAAAATGGGCCCTTTTAACTTACAACACTCCATATAGGATATGAAGGAACTAGATATACTACAAGAAATTTGGTCTGATCTTAGTGAGGAAAGCCAAAAGCTAATAAGCCTACAAATACTAAGGAAAACTATCCTAGACCCAAAAATCTCAAACTCGCAAAGAAGAAACTCCTTAGCCAGAGAAATTATAAACATAAAGTGTAGAAACAACCTTCTCTTATCAGGGCTAAAGAAGAAAACAATAAACAATATCCTACTAATCTGGCTAGATAAATGGATGATCATTTTTCAAGACCATATATGGAGACCCAGATGTGAAGTAACTATAAAATGGGAAAAATTGAACAACATAAACCCAAAACAAAAAAAGAGAAAAGAAAGAAGGAAAGAGAGAAAAAAAAAAGAAGAAGAAGCTAAAGGAAAATCAACCAAGTTACCCAAGACCCCTGCTGTACAGAAAATATAAAAAGAAAAGAGTCTTTGAACTTTAAAAAAGAAGAATGCCTGAAGTTTACAATTAAGGAAATTAAAAGATGGATAGAAGTAGAGGTTAGTAGTTGGTGGAACTTAATCTAAAAGCGATCATAATCGACTGCAAAACCAAGACAATGATTCTCCTTATTGGGAAATCCCAACATGGAAATGAGTCAAATTCTGCTTTGGCAGATCACGCAAAGGTATCTAAGGCAACTAGGTGAGCTATACTTTAATTATAAGGTACAAAGTACTGAAAATAGTAATAGCATTTGATAATGTAACTATTTTATGAATAAAAGTATGGCATGATCGCCAAAAAAAAAAAAAAAAAAAAAATCTAGTATATTAAAAATTACAAAAAATATTATATTAAAATAAATTTTTTATTTAAAATTTTATATTTTGGCACCTATGTATTGTAATGCACCTCATAAGATCTGATATAATATGAAATCAAAACAATAATCAATTTGTTAGTTTAGTATTAGGGTGAGGATTAGGTTAAGGTTAGAGTAATATGTTTTAATAAAAAAATTTTAATTCAAAATTTTGAAAAGAATTTTTTTTGTTAGAATATGAAAGGTAGTTTTATAGTCAAAATTTTGAGCTACAAGTGATTTTTTAGAAACATTGCTATTTTTTTTAATTTTACATTACATCTAATTTTATGATCTAATTGGTTAATTGGATGAGTGCATTACAGTATAGGTGCACTAAATTATATAACTCTTTTATTTAATAATTTTATTAATAATATTAAAAAAATATTACCAAGCTTTTCCAATCATATAAAAAGTTTTCATTAAGTTTAATAAAGATAAGAGCATGGTCTCACCTTTAACATTAAAAAAAAAAAATATTACCAAGCTATTTTTGAATATTTATCAAATTTTTGTATATAAAAAAAATCAAACTTTTTAATTTTTTTATATTTTTTATAAGTTTTTAAAAATGTACTAAATTTAGTACAAAACAGTAAATCCTATCTATTAAAATAAAATTAAATTTATAATACTATATATATTATATAATACAGTATATAGAACTTTTTTTAAAATTTTTAAATATTTTAAAATTTTACTAGAGTAACCCTGTTGTATAACTATAAAAAATACTTCTTTTGCAATTTTATACTAACTTTAACTCTAACTCTAAGCACAGCAGTATAATCTAAATAATATATAGTATTATTATTTCTTAAAATAATTATAAATTTGTTGTTTTTGTATATATATTTTGTTATTTTGGTTTGGTCATATTGAGGCTATATATTATAAAACTTTAAATACAATATTTATAAATTTTATTATAAAATTTGAATTAGTAATATATACTAAATAATGCCTTTTGAAAACTCAATTTTTTAATCAATTTTACATATAAGAATGGACTGTTCAAAATAAATAGAGTTAACTATAGTTTTAACTTTTAATTATTATTTTTTTTTTTTTGTTTTTTATTTCTTTGATAGATTTTGTCATGGCTTGACCTCTTAGTTTTATGTATATTTAATTTTATATTTATACTTTTATTTTCTAAGACTAAATTGGAGCCTGACTTTATCTAGTTACTTGTAGTACAAGGTGCAACCTATTGCATTGGCTTATGGATAAGCTAAAAAAAAGGTCTTTTTATGAACTTGTCCAAAAGAGGTTTTCACCCTTTTGTATCCAACTTAAAATAGTATCGCTCCAAACTTTTTGTATCTTTTTCTCTTTTGCTGATATCTTGTCTTTTTTCTTTTCTTTACTTTTATTACCTTTTTCTTTCTTTTTTCTCACTTTTACTTCTTTTCTTTTCAAGTTGCTAGACAGAGGCTTTCTTGGTTTTGTTAATTTTTCTTTCTTTTTTCTTTTGTCTGTCTTTCTTATATTTTGTCTTTTTTTCCATTCTACAACATTGCTGCATCTGTCTCTCTATATAAAATCATAGAAAATATTCCACATTATATGTGCTGTGAGTTCTACTATATATAAGGTCGATTTTGTTAAGTTTAGAAGGTTCTTGATTTTATTGAATGATTCTGCAGTAGTTAGACCTTTGATCCATAACCTTCTCTTTTCTGATTTGATAGCTTCTGAGTTTCCAATAAGGATCTTGTAGAGAGTGTTTTTTGGGTAGTGATATTTTTCTTCTTTCATGAGTTTGAACCAGGCTAAATTAATTACTGTATTCTCTATATTTTGCTACATTATTTTGTAATACATACATATAGCTAAATGGTCTTGCATTTCTAATATACCAGTGTTGCAGGCTATACAGTTATCACCTGCATAAATATCTGATCTTCTCATTGCCAGAGTTCTGAGTACTGGTAAGTTTTCCAAGAGGCACTTCAGTTGTGTTGGAGTTTTTTACTCTTTTGTAATGCATTATATTTAACTCTCTTCAATTTTTTGATCCTTTTCCAGTATGTATACTAGTCTAACTTGGAATTGTCTGTTTCAGATTCTAGAGCCAGAATTGTCTCTGTTAGTCTCTAGTTAGTACTATTCCAAGTTTCTAAAATCTTTTTTAGAAATGGTCTGGTCGATTTTTTGACTTTGTGATTATTCCAGAAGAGAGAAAATGTAATTCTGGTATTGCGATCTGCATAAATATTTGTCAAGTGAGCTAACAAAGTAGCTTTTTTTGCTAGTAGGTCTGCTTTGTCATTCCATTTGTTGTTGCTATAACCTTTAATCTTTTTAAGCTCCAGATTAATGTTTTTAGCTTTAAGAAGATCTATGATTTTGATTTTTTTTTTTTTTTTTTTTTTTTTTTAAGAGAGGTCTTTCCTCTATTCCTTTATTTCAAAATATATAATTGAATA
>CAJVPU010001234.1:0-13530 GCA_910591775.1 Dentiscutata heterogama | reverse complement strand
TTTAATAAATTTTAATTGTCTAACCCAACTATATTGACCTGGCCAGGTTATGAGAACCAAAAAATAAAATTTGTATACCCTGGGTCTTTACATTTTACCAAACCTTTATCTCATACTGTAGACCTGATTATAGTGGTGTCTAATATTTGAAGAGGTTTGTATATGACAGTAATTTTATTTAAAATTTTAGATAGTATTCTAATGCCTAATGCTAGCGAATATAATTCATTGTAGAAATACAGACTAGAATAATTTTAATTACAGGATTTTTTATATTTCCGCTTATTGTTGTTTGGTTTTCAACCATAACGTTTTTTTGAAGCACTCGATCCAGCACATTCATTACAATATGGATATATAGTTTTTGATACTTTTTGCTTTTTAAAATCATTAGAAACGGTAGAAGCACCACACAGGTAACAGATAAGAGGATATATTTTTGCTGAATAGTATAGTTTTTCTATTGAAGAGGCACATGTCAAGGAATCATTTACAAAAACTCGAGTAAATAGTTCCTGAATAGGATCGCCAACATCTTCTAAACTATTATTAGAGAGATTCTCAGATTCAATATCACTGTGGTTAATATCTTCATCTTGGCTGTTTTATCAAGCTCGATATTATTTTCATACTCGTTCTCATAGTTATCATCATCTTCATATACATTTTCATAATTATCATTATAATTTTCATATGCATTCTCATAATTATCGTTATCTTTATTACTAACTTCATTGTCATCCTCATCATAATTATTGTTATCTTTATTACTAACTTCATTGTCATCCTCATCATAATTATTGTTATCTTTATTACTAACTTCATTGTCATCTCTATCATTATTTTCATTATCATCGTCCTCATAATAGTCATTAAAGGATTCTAAGGGCTTTGCTGATAATAGTTCACTAATATTTTTAAATATTGTTCCGCATGAGTATAAAATTGTCTCTAAGAATTGTTGAAGTATATTACGATCTGCATTTAATAATTTCCTTGAACTAAACAAGAGTCGTTGCTTGTCACTAGTGTTTCGGGCGAAATTATTTTCCAAATCCGAAATATTTCGCCCAGAAGAATTTTAATTTCGCCCTATAAGTCCGAAACCCTCCGAAATTAGTTTCGCCCAATTTGATCTGCAAATGATCTGCAAATTCGGGTTTCGCCCGAAACACTACTTGTCACATTCCGCACAAGAGATAGTAATCCTAATATTTTTTGTATGAAATGAAGAAGGGCAAAAGGGCATTATATGTTTTTTATATATTTTTTTTATATTATTGGATTTCGCTTCATGAAAAGAAGGTCTGTATTTTTTAGTTGTTTCGCTTCCATATAATTCTTCAAAGGACTTGTAGTGCAAGTCATTTCCTGGAACTGGAACTGGAAGTGGATGAAGTTGGTCGAATATTTCACGTGAACATCGAGGAGAGCTACAAATAGTACAGCCATCTTTTCCACATTTCTTAATTGTAAAAGAATAGTGGCGTGTAATACAACAATGATCATAGAATTTTTTTAAGAGAGACTTTTAAGACAAAATTATTGGTTTATATTTTTTATATATATTAACATTGCTTTGTATTCGTTATTTACTTACTTTTTGCTTTATATGCGCCACTATGCTGATATCACAAGTCACAGTATTATCAATTAAGTAAATCGTTTTCCAAAATTTTTCTATTTCATCATCAGTTGCGGCATTAAATGTTTCAAATGCTTCATCTTTCAAAAACTGTCTTTCGAATACCTCACGAATAAAATGGATAGGCTCTTGAATATTTTCTAAAATTTTGGCTTTAAAAGTAGGATTTGATTCAGCAATATCTCTAATTCCTTTCATTGAATTTACCTTACTAAGAAGCTTTTCGTAATTGTCATCCATTTTGGAATGCATTAATCTGATATTTTGCAATCCAAGATTAAGTGTTGACATTATACGTTCAACAGGGTTCTTCCATGAATGAGAAGGTGGGGTCCTTACTGCCACAAAGTAATCAAGATCCAACTTCAAAAATAAACAAATATATGATAATTGAACTCTTACAAATATGCATCGGTGATCAGGACCACCATCTGTATAAAGACAAAAGATTGGCTTAATTGTTTCTTGTGTTAAAAAAATATTGTATAATTCTGTCATATGCCTCAAAGAAGAAGAGGGATGGAATATTGGATCTTTTAATCCTATTTTTACCTGTCCTGTATAGAAATCACCATTGATTGTTCTTGGGATATCACATATCATTGTAACACTTGGAATTACCCCAGTTTTGGCATAATCATGGTTACTTACTGCGAATGTTGTGTCTTTTCCAACCATTACTTGCTTACCTCTTTCTACTGCCGCCACAGGATATCCAAATTTGCATCGATGCTTATCTTCAAGAAACACAAGCGACGTAAGATCACGAAACTTAACAGAAAACTCTTTTTCATACCTAAACAGTGCTGAGGCATAATGGGCATCTGGGTGGTCTGCATGTAATTGTCGGGCTTGTATCATAAACTTTAGAGGTAAGTGACCAGTATACTGTAAGCTATTTTTAAACATAGGGTTTTTGGGCCAAAACTGTAATCTTAGCCATTGTTCACTAGGAATTGGCGTGTTATAAGGGCACTCACGTTCAATTTGTCGACGTAAGTCATTTACTGAAATGGCTGTTGCTAAATGTACAATTTGATCGTGATGACGCTTATCAACTGCAACAACAAAATCCGCAGCTTTTCCTGCAAAAAAACATATCACAACATCCCAAAAAACTTTATACTTTTCCAGTCTTCCTTGATTATGGTCTCGCAAGTTAATAGTTATATCAGGGTCCCCGAGCTTTAAGGCAAGTGTTACACAAGTATCAACTTTTGCTTCATTAGCAGATTCAGCAGCAGAAGTATTAACTGATACCATTCTTCGTAATGGTGCTGCTTTTACCTTTGGCAATAATAACTTACATGTGTGAAAATAATTAAACCTCATAGCTCGAGTATGGTATTGGGGTGCATTATTCTGCAGTTCTTTTACAATGCGTGCATTTTCTTGAGCCATTTTTGTTTCATCAACGTTTTCTTCAATTTTCCAGATTGAAATAACATTGTACGTATTATTCTCTGAGTTATATCGATAGTTACCGATTTTAAATGAAAATGCCTCTGAAAGATCTTGTATAAACCGTAATCGCTGTCTAGAATAAAATAAGATAAGTAAATATATATGACACAACGCAAGTATTTATATATTTTACATTGAATCTGATGGCAAATATTCTTCTATATCATATAGTCTCCAGGGTTGTAGACTTTGTATAGTATTTTCAAGTTCTTGATACCATTTTCTATGGTATGGCTTTACCTAATTATTAGCTTTATGTATTTTTAATGATGTGGCTTCTTCAATGCTTCGAGCCAAAACCTCACTCGCGTGATTACTTGAAGTTATTTTTTGTTGCTGATATAAATATTTTAAATAACCAGAAACTACAACAATGAGCTCGTCAAATGCTTCATATAACCAAGTAAAAGTTGATGACCTTATCCATAAAGAGGTTGAATATGGTACACGCACTTGATAGTGAAGGTTAAATTCATCCGCGACAAATGGTTTCCTGGCTTCTTTATATGATTCTGGATTTGCATGATTTAAAAACTCATTAAATAGTTGAGGAATATGAAAACTTCTCACCTCTAATTTTTTATAGTCATGTATATCGATGTACTAAAGCATATCGGATAAAGAGATATTAAACTGCTTTCCCTGATTATCAGCATATGTTTATGTTGACCAGCCACTATTATGAGACTTAATCCAAGAAACTATATCTAATCGCAATTGTTGTTTCCGATTTATCTTTCCTGAACTCACGAAATTAGAAACGTATAATCTGTTATTATTTCTCCTTGCAGTTTGCATAAGAATTTTAAGACCATTTTGATAGTTAAAGGATTCTGTATTCTCATGCAAATGATAATGGATGTTTGATCTGAATATATTAGTAAGTTCAATAATATTACAATTAGGGCTTGTGGGTGTGACTTCTGTTGAATTTGCCGATTTACTTATTTCAATAGATTTAACTTGTTCAAAATCTAGGTCTGGTATTGCAATTTCTTGGATAAGTTTTTGAAAAAATTCCTTTACCGACATTTCATAGAGAATTGGATGAACGAACCATCTATATAATATTTTTGAACCTTGAGAGATACGTATATTTGCAATAGGCATTTTAAAATTAATAGTATTTAGCTAAACTAGTAAGTGAAGAATTTGAAATTATAACTTGGTGAGACAGTTTCAAGCATACGCGATTTTTTTATTCATAGTCAAAAAGCACTTTTTTAAATACTTTTTTTTATTTTTTTTTAACATTCTAATTTTACATTTCTCCAGACTTCATTCATACAATATCACAATGACATTTCGTTAGCTCACTTCCTTCTGATAAAAGACATACTTTTCACTAATTCTAATCATATTCACAATTTATTAGGAATGGATTTAATATTCGAAGGAGAACTATTGTTTCCTAATTTGAGTAAACATATAATCATTGTTCATTCAACTCTTTTTAAGAGTTGACTAGCTGTTGCCATATTTTTAATTGACTTTATTCCACTTATTATTATTATGCAAGCATTACACCGCTTGACCTTTATTAGGAATTATCCAAATGTTACCGAATTCGACTTTTGTTCTAAGAAATTTATAGTAACCATATAGAGATTGATAATAATGGTTATGTACGTGCACATGTATGTGGGAATAAAAGAATAATCAAGAATTGTTGAAACTCCAACAATAAGTATTTAAGCTTTGCATCAAAAAGAAATATAATTGAATGATTGATTATTTCAATTAACAATTCGGTCTTAAATTATAGTTCAACAAAATGATTAAATCAGTAAGTGCGATATTTTATGATAAGAAACAATGAACTTAATTGTTACAATTTCTTTATTAAATTTTAAGCTGCATATTTTATGGGGCATATTTTATTAAGATTTCGAAGATATGATACAGAACAACCTATGCAATTGTCTTATGTTTAGATCTGGATGTCTAGCAACTTATGCATAAGGTCCTGCATTGTGAAGGTAAGAATTATATAGCCATTTATAAGCTGAAATTCCAAGCTTGAAATTGCCTTGCATTTATTAAGTAAAAATATATCAATGTGCTTATCTAAGAAGGCAAGCGTTATTGTAATAATGAAATACTATGAGGCACAAAATAGTTGCCTAGGGACTCAGGTAAAGTTGAAGATTTGTGTGATATAGGCATTCTTCACGTAAGTAATGAATCATTTTGTAATGAGTTTTGACAAATGCTAATTGATATGTTAAGCACTAAGTTTATTTCTAAAGTTTTCTCCAAGATATTTAATGATGCGGATGATCACGAAATTCGGATGATGCTGAAATTAATATATCTGATAGGTTAGGGTTAGCGTGAGTAGCCAAGGAGAGTTCTAGATTTCATGATTATTCATGATTATTCGTGATAGTTATTAATATAGAGCGATCTGACGGGTTTGCCGATTAATGATTTTTACAATGATACAAACTGTGTTAAACTTATTTTATCATTACACAAATTTCTATATATTGTAAGAAGAAATGGAATTTAAGTGGATTCAGAATTTTCTGGTTAAATTAGGATTAGAGTATTAGGTTTACATATGATAATTTTTATCGTGAAGTTTGGATAATCATAAAGTCTAAAGCTCCCATTAACTATTCGCCCTAACCAATTGAATGTATTAACTTCAGCATCATCCGAATTTTATGATCACCCACAACAGATATTATTATCTAATGGAATTGGAGTTGAAAGAATGAGCATTCATCATCAAAATTGATGATACTTATTGTGTTGCTCAGTATTATAGAAGATTAGAATAAAAAGAGAAAAGGCTAATAAATGGCACCAGATGCAAGTTGCTTTATGCTACTATTGTAATTTATAAAATTTGCTTTTTAATATAGTTGTTAATGGAGCACTCCGGACAATAATAAAACATATAACCCACTTCTGGATCACTCCGGAGTGAGTTATATATTTATTATTGTCTGAAGCACTCTATTAACAACACTATTTCTTAATAACTATATATTTCAGTGCTGGCTAATGATCTTCAATAACCTCTATGACTTTTATGATTAGTCATAGGTCATTTGGTCATAATGACACAGGTTGATTCAATGAATATCAGGTGCA
Source organism: Dentiscutata heterogama (assembly GCA_910591775.1). NCBI lineage: Eukaryota > Fungi > Glomeromycota > Glomeromycetes > Diversisporales > Gigasporaceae > Dentiscutata > Dentiscutata heterogama. The sequence continues at coordinate 7,319 of CAJVPU010001234.1, read as the reverse complement.
TGCCGGAAGACAATTTTCCTGATATGTATCCGTTAGTCTGCCATAGATCCGCCAAATACCTGCTGAATATCAGTAGCATATTGGCAGCATATTGGTAAGATATTGGGAGGTAGATCGATATCAGCAACATTACAGCAAAATATTGGGATATTTCGATATCTTACTTTTAGGCCCAGAGTGCTAAGAATAAGCTATCAGGGTATCCCTATTATGCTACCGATATCGATCTACTTCCTGATATCTTACAAATACGTTGCCAATATGCTGCAGGTATTTGGTGGGTCTATGGCAGATTAACAGGTACATATCAGGAAAATTGTCTCCCGGTATGCACCCGATATTCATTGATTCAACCTGTGCGCGGCTTAATTACTTATAATTTTTTTAATATAGTAAGAATCATAGTAAAAAAAATCTTTTATTAGCATTTAATATAACGTCATCAGCCAACAATTAAAAAGTAATTATTTAGAAAATGAAAACAAACATAAGATATTAGGCATTATTTAAGTATTTATTTTCTTAAACAGGCGAATATATGAAAATGTAGATCTTGATTTTTTTTAAAAAAAAAAAAACTATCTAAAAGCGATATCAATTTAATTTAAAAATATAAAAACTTTAGATCAAGTCAGATTTGCAATAGTATATTATGTTATTTGGGTAGATTAAAATTTATATGCTAGAATTGTTTTATTTAAATTTTTTAATGAATCAAAAAAGCATTGCATGAAGTTGTAATTTTAAGCATCTAAAGATATAATGGCTTAAAACTATTAAAAAATATCTAATTATAGAGATTAATTAAGCTAATAGAGATTAGATATTAGCAAAATTGATTTTAGGTATAATAAACATACAAATTAAATTTTTTTATTATAAAATTTTTTGCCAGGTTACCGGGTTGTAATTTTAAAATAGAAATTTTCAAATAAAAAATTTTTTAAATTATAAAAAAAATCTGGGTTGGCGGGTCAATTTGCAAAATTTAACATTATGAGAACCAAAAAATTAACATTGTTTAGCCTTAATAAAATTTTGCAGTATAGTTCTTTAAAGTTTGTATTTTTTTATAATCTATTATAAGATTTACAACGCAAAAATTAATTTTTCAAAAATCTTTTATTTTGTTATTTTTAGTTTTTTTTTTAGCACCTAGCCTATATAATAATATTTAAAAATAAGGATTATAAAATAGTATTATTTATTTTAAATTATAAATAAAATTGCTTATATAGAAAAAAATTTAAAATCAATTTTTTTTAAAAAAAAAACAAAAATTTATTTTTATTTATTAATAAACTTTTTAAAATTCCAAGAATAAGTATATTATAAATTTAATACAAATTGTAAAATTTGAAAAAATTTACAAACAAGAAGAGAAAACTTTTCCACTACATTATCTTCAAAACTTACTAAGTAAATTGATATTTAGCTTCTAAGTAAAGTTACCCAGCACCTCAAAAACTACTTAAAGAAAGTGCAGCTTTTGCTAAAAGACCCCACCCAGACAAATTATTAGCAATAAATAGCAAAATAGCAAAAAAGACTTCTTTCAATTTTCTCACAAAAACGGCTCTAAGAATCCCAATTTTCAAATACCCCAAAACAAACTACAGATAGTATACTCAGAAAAAACAGTGAGAGAAAACAAGCTCTATATTACACTAAACCAAAAAACCTCACTGAAAACAAAGCTCTTCTTACATCTTTAACTATTTTTCACGGCTCACAATACTTGTGCAACTAAAGGATACTAATACTATTAGCTTGCCACCAGTCTCAGACACAGAACAAACTAAAAATTTTTTAAATATCACTATTAAAGACTGGTCAAAACTCACTTTTACTGTCAGCTTCTCTAACCAGAACAAGTTGACATCTTCTCTTCTTTGTTGATATTACCAAATCAGAAAAAACTTCAAACCTCACCAATTACTCATCTCAATGGTTATGCAGCTATGAAGATCCTGCCTAATTAGTTCTCTTAGACCTTACAACACAAAAAAACAGCATTGTAAACATTAGCGCCAATGGTCTAAAACAACTTGTAGCAATGACCTCACTACAACCATCAAGCTTACAAAAGCAATATAAAACCTTACACAAAAGCTAAAAGCAATACAGACATCCTATAATCTTGTACAACTGAATCACAGACCTAGATTCTGACAATAGGTCAAACAAAAGTAATAGTAAGCAAGCAAACACAGCAATTTTTACAAAGCTAAACTTCTCACAAGATATGGTTACAGAATACACAAACACAAATACAAGTACTAATAATGCCAATATGGCACTAGCTACAAACAAACCCCCTAACTATGACCCAATAGGCAACTCTAACACCACCAATACCAAAATCACTACACCCAGACCAAGCACACCAACCAACCAGATTACCCAACTCATACTTATTACATCTACTTCTAGTACAGCCCTGGTAGCTACTACACCCAATCTGAACTTAAATTGCAAGAGGCCTAGAAATATGTCAAATATATTTCCTATAACCACAGTCTCTAACAAAGCTACAAAAACTACAGTAGGCAGTATCTCTACTTCAGTTAGAATACAAGCAACAATAAAACAACTACAAGACCTTCTTATAGCCAGGTAACCAAAAATAATCTCAAACTCCTTAACACTGATGCCCCAGTAGACAATATAGAATAGGCCACAGAAGTGTATCTTAAAACCTCCACACTAATAAATACCTCTTTTGATACCAACTTCTGATCATTCAACATAATCACAAAAGCTTTAGAAATTGCAGAAGAGATCTATAACTTCATCAATTACAAACTAACCATTCTCCCAATACAACACAGAATACCAGAAGCAATTGCTTTGAAGTTCACACACCAAGACACCAGATTCTTCACAACTTTTACTCGCAATCTCAAGACTACCCCAGTACATCAAAAGGAATACACAAACTTCTTTAATACAGCCCTGGCAGCATACAAAACTGAAAACAAAATTACACTTACTAATACTAATATCCACAATACAATTTACACTATGCTTAGTAAAATGCTCATCTCACAATATCTCTTCAATATCAACTTTTCTAGAACTATATACAGGCAAATTTATATTGCTATTTGGTATGCTAGAGGATTCTTACAAATTTGAAACACAAGTGAAGAAACTTCTAAAGAGATTTGAGCACAAATCACCAAAGCCTTCAAGAACAAGCTTATTCCACTTCCTAACTTACTGAAGTAGATCCCTAATAAAATCCTAGAGATCCTACCATTCAAACTCTCTATTACATAGCAATTACATACTAGAGCCATAGTAAATGCATTAAGAAGAATCTTCAAATTCTCTGAACTTCCAGAAACATACTTTGCAAAACTTTCCTACTTCTCCTCATTACAATGGACTTACGGCTAGCTTATACCAACTATTTTCAATCTTGTACTAATTCTCTCTTCAATACTTGGCTGCATACAAAAGAAAACTCACAGACTTCTACACAGTTACTAAAATCCTTGACTCATACTTTAACTTACCACCTCCCAAACAACCACTACCTACTACCTACCAGGAGCTCAACTATAAGGTCCACAAATTCTTTCCATATGATCAAGCCATCTCCACCTTTCTACTTGCTGAAGTTGTTACTCAGCTCAGAAAATACTACATCTTCAAACTCCTCCTGAATAATTTCTTTATGACCAAACCACTTCTTCCAAAAGATACAAGCAAAATCAAAACTACCACCCCATTTATCTACTCTATTACTGATAATACTGAGGCCAGAAAGTTTATCAAGCAAGTCTTACCCTACTATCAAGTCATATTCCCTATCCTAGTAGAAATCATGCAGATCAATTCAACTAACAAACCCATCCTGCCAACTGCAGAAGAAATTACTAAACACCTAGATATCTCTTTTCCTATTACCACTACATAGCAACTTACAGCTATAGTTAAACTTCTTCATAAGCACCACTTTTTTAGCTAGCTCCCTTCAGACTGGATTCAAATCAATAGCAGCCCCTTTAACAACACCAAGAATGCAGACACAACACACAAACAAAACTTTTCTAACATTTTAGAAAATATAGAGGAAATTATTGAGACTCTTTCTAAACAAGAAGTAATTGTTTCACTCCCAATCCAAAATCAGGCAGATGTTACCCCAACGATACAAGTACTTAGACAATTTTACATGATCAAAAAGATATCTAACTTCTTGCTCGACCTTCCCCCACTTTTTACCCCTAACTGGAGCATATTCAATAGTGTCTCCCATGTCCAATCACTTCTAGTACTGTTCAATCCTTTATTAGCACTACTCCAGTCCTGGAGGACACTACAAATACTACAACATCTAATATAATACCAACGACTACAGCAACAATAGCTACTACAGAGAATATCCTATCTACTAACAACAACAACCCCCATTGGACAACCCAACACCAATGAACATGCTAATGAGTAGCCTCTACAATATACCAATTCCCCAAACCTTTCAATCTAACTCTAGCACCTCCCAACCCAATACTCCTCAGCCACCATCTCTTCACCTACTAACTCTTTCTATCTGCACTCACAATATACAAGGCTTTAATATGAATACCAAAAAAGAAGTCTGGGAATATTACTACTTACAGCAAGATCTAGACATTATCTGTATTACAGAAACCAAACTGTCCAGCAAAGCAACTAACTTAAAGCAGCTCAAAACTCAACACTATATCTACTTCTGGTTATACACAGACAGCTCTAAAGCAGGAACTGCTATCTTGGTTTGCAACTCTCTTATTCCACATATTCACAACATCAGTACAGTACCTAGATATGCTATAGCTATCGACCTATTTTTCAAACATGATTTCAAGCTTCGGATTATCTTACTCTACCTTCCTTGCAATGATACACACCTCAGATTACAAACCCAGAACACTATTATCTAGTAGCTACAACAAGCCGAAGCACAAAGCATCACCCCAATTACTTTGGGAGACTTAATGCATCCACAGGAAATATTCACTCCCAATCGATCAAATTTAAACTCATCCAATATCTAATATTTAGCAATATATATAACCTAGCCTTACACTCCCACAAGTCGGCACCTATATGGTGTAGAGCTAACCTTAGTAGTGAAATCAACTTTATCTAGGTATACCAAACGATTCTTCAATATCTCACTAACTACAATACAGATGACTCTAATGCTTGCACCCAAAGTAATTACAAAATTCTTATTTCTCGTTAGCTTTTTTCTTATGTACTAACCAGATAGTGCAAATACAAAACCTGCACTCAAAAAAGGATTTTTGACTACAAAGCTATGAACTCTGAAAAATGGAAAGACTTTGCAAACCAAGTTAGCACAAACCTGCAGTAACACAATACACCTCTTGTATCTACAACTCCAGAGCCCTTGAAAACTACATAGCATAAAATCCAAACTAGCCTTATCATAGCTGCCTTTCAACACATTTTTAACAAAAGTTTGTAGTTTGCAATTTTTACCATACATTTTTACCTAAAGCTACCCAACTCCACTATAGCCTTAAAAAGCTTAGAAATGTAATCAGGAGAGTCAAACAACAAATCAAGTCTGGCCAGCAAATTACAACTCATTTAAACATCACAGTAACTGAACTCAACAGGATACATAACTTAGAGATACCCCCAGTTTCAACCAATACTAACTAGATAGCCAAAGCCAAGACAGAATGCAAAAAAGCTTTACCACTTCTGCAATCTAGAAAACATTAGACAAATACAACACCAAATCACTGAGACAATTTCAAAAAGATATATTAAGCTCCAAACCAACCCAACTTCTATACTTAATAGCATTTTGAACTAGTACAAAGATCCAGTAAAGTTTAATAATATTAAACTTAACCAGGATATCATCACTGACCCTATTTTTATTAAAACACATATACAACAACACTTTAACAACTGAACTACTTTCTGTCCTATTAATAAATTATTGCTCAATTCAGAGTGACAAGCAGAATACAGTCACAAGTTCCACATTCAACAAAACTGATACAAAGAGGCACTTACCACTTTATCAATAGAAGAGATTACCAACATACTAAGCCAACTATCCAACAACAAAGTCTGTGGCCCCTTAGGAATAAGTTATGAGATGCTTAAACATGCAGGCTCTACTTTTTTACAAGCTATAACCACACTTCTAAACTGATGCCTCCTTGCTTAAACAATTCCCAAACAATAGAGAGAAGGCAGGACCTATCCTATTTCTAAGAAACTAATTTTTAACAGAAATCTAACCCACACCAGGCTTATAAGCCTTATAGAGCATATCAAAAAGCTCTACACCCAACTTCTTACCAACTGCTTAAACAACATCCTATTCAAGCACTCTATTCTATCTCCCTTCAACTATATCACACTTCCAGGCAACTCTATATCAATTCTTATTCATATTCTAAACAATATTATAGAAGATGCAGTATGCAACTCTAATCAACTATGAATACTCTTACAAGATATGAGCAAAGCTTATGACTCTGTCAACTTCAGCCTATTTCAAAAATCTTTACACAAAATTAGCATGCCTGAATCTCTTATCCAGATTCTTACTAACCTTCTTGCTGACTAAACCAACAGAGTCATTACCAACCTCAGCCTCACCAACTTCTACCCAGTTCAAAATAGTATTGACCAGGAAGATTACCCTATTATTCTGGAAAATTTACTATGATCTATTAATTACAAAAGTATCTACCCAACTATCAGGCTACACTATGCATACCTTATAGCAAACAAGCCTAATATCACCCTTCACCAAGAGGCTAAACTATTCTATATCGATACTAGTATACATGGGTGACAATATCTGGATTTCTAATGTGAAAGAAAACTTAGATAGAATCATACAAACAGCCTTGTCATTCTACAACATGGCAAACATTCAAATCAACTCCTCCAAATCGATCTTTATATTCAACCAACCCAATGCAACATCACCTTCATAGAAACAAACCTAACAATAATTCCTATTAGCTAGCTATTCAAGTTTCTAGAATGCTGGTTTACACTCAACAACAAACACTTTAAGCAAATTAGACTTATTCAAGAAGAGGCCCTTAATTTAGCCTACATAGCCAAATCAAAAAAGATAACTAATAAACAGATAGCTTATATTATCAATACAGTTATAGTCTCTACAATGGAATATAGAATCCACAATATTGTTATTCCCCAAACTATTTGTACTCAAATCCTAGGCAAGTATCTATAGCTTTAGTCTTTTTGGTATATTGTAGAACTGATATGCAAAGAGGTTGGTACCCTGAGGTCAGTATTGT
>CAJVPU010001233.1:0-13534 GCA_910591775.1 Dentiscutata heterogama | reverse complement strand
AAACTTTTTTTCTTATAATATAAAATTAAATACTACTATAATATAATCCTTATTTTTAAATATTATCAAAAAAAAAATTATTTAAATATATTAAATTTTTTAAAAAAATAGATCAGAAGTATTTTTATAGTAAAATTTAGTCCAGATTTTCAAATAGTTTAAGAGATACTTATACTTGAATGAATTTAAATTTATTGATCTGTGCTATACTGTATATTCTGATCAGATCTCCCAAATTTTTTTATCATTCTTAGGTTGTATTTATTCTTTTTTTTAATTATCATGTGTTTTAAATATAAATTTTGGAATTTGGATTTAACGACACAGTAACATGTAATAAACTATGCTAATTTTATCGATCTAGTATTTTGATTAGAATTTATACTTTAATTAAATTGCAAACTGTTTTATAAGCCTTAATTTATCTTTTTTCATAATTAAATTTTGATTTCTTTTTAACTATACTTATTTTTGTTTTAATTTTTTTGCAGTATTTGTAGTTTTCATCATTTATATACTAAAAATACATGCACAATAGTAAACCTTATAAGAAAAATATACTAGATCTGCACAGGTTAGTTTTAGATAAGCACAGGCCTTTGTAGTATAGATAAAAATCTGGATTTGTACTGGTATAGTATGAGTTGATATTGATTTGGTAGAGTGAGTTGTAAAAAAAAATTAAAAGAAAATAATAAAGATTATAAGCATAAAAAAAAAGCAAAGTAAATATTTATTTACTTAGATCAAAAACAAAACAATAAATATTTATTTACTTACAGAATGAAAATTTTTTTGCGCATCAATGCATGGAAATTATGATCATTAAGAATTTTAACAATCATGCACGGAATTATGATTGATCATTATAGCGCATTGCAAAAAGATGTGACCCCATGATTTTTGGGATGATGAAAGGGAAAAATTTCTGAGATTCTAGATTGTCTATTATAGCTATTATCATAATTCCTGGGACACCTGAAAAAATTTGCCGAATGATGCCGATCCAGTTAAGTTATATGTTTCGGGAATAATAAGATTCAGTAACAGATATATCAAATACGTAATTTAATAAGATCGGGTGACTAATATATATTACAATAAGACTAAATATTACTTGTTGCACTTGTAAGTTGTAAAATTTTAATCTAATTCTTCGGCATGATCCATTTTTGCTTAAATGAAGCTCTAATTATTTTTCGACGAAAATTCAGTTTTAAAAAATTGTATAAAATTTCTTTGGCAAGTTCTAATAATTTTTCAACAAAAATTAGTTTTTAAAAAATTGTATAAAACTTCAATTCCTATTCTTTGGCAAGATTCATTTTCGTTCAAATGAAAGCATTTATTCATTTCTAAATATTTTTCATTTCTTGAAGACGAAAAATTCATTTTTAAATAATTAAACTAAATTTCAATCCCTATCCTATTCTTTGGTCGAGAAGTAAAAAAGGATTTTGAACAACTTATTTAATAACATAATTCATATTATATTCCTTCATCCACTTGTAAAATGTCATGTTTTTTTCTGAAAGAGTAAGAAATTCATCCGAATCAAAAATAATATTTGCGCAAATTGTTGTAAACCTCCTAGATAATTACCCTTAAAATTAGTGTAAAAAAAAATTATAAGGAATTTATTTTTGAGTAAAATAACTGGATACGTTTAACCAATTTTCAAGACCAGTTTCAATTAAAAGATCAAAATGATAAGTATTAATATTTTCTAAGGAAATGGTACCACCGTAAATATATCTACGTAGATTTTATAATATAAACAGATTAATATTATATTTAATATTACATTTGAACGCTGTTAAAAGAAACCTGAATTTGGTTTTTTAACTTAATAACTTATCAGCTCAGCCGATAAGTTATTAATTTAAAAAATCGAAGCCAGGTTTACTTTAATTTATTAATACTTACTTTATGATTATATCGAATGCTTTAAAGCATTTTATTTATTTTTTTAAGACTGAATCTAAACAAAACTTTAACTTTTGAATAAATTCAGCTTTTTCCTTTTCACCGCCACTTTCTTCAATGCTCCAATACTCGTTGCGTGTTCTCTCCATTAACTCATTTACTATAAGTCTTCTATTTTCCGCTGCTTTGTCGATTTCATTTTTTTCAGGAAATTCTATCCTTACTAACTCACGATGTTCATAAATTTCGAATCCACCTTCGTCAAACATTTGTTGAAATTGTTTCCAAGCTTTAGCTGTCAGCAATTTCCTGGGACCATACATTTGCTCGTGGAGAATATGCTTGCAAGGAAGCATGTATTTGCGAAAAAAAAGACAATGACATTCAAGTGACAACAAGCCAGGCAATCCTTTACCTTTCTCTATCCTATCGTTAAGAGCAAGAACTTCGTTGATTATTAATTTCTGAATAGGAAAAGAAAACTTATGAATTTCTTTAAGAACATCGTCTTCAACACCAATGGCAGAAATTTTTTTAACATGAAATTCGAACGTGACATAATCAGAATCTGATCATTTTTTCAGATCAAGTGCAACAATCTTATTGCATGCACCGATCAGACCATATTGAGGTGAGGTTGTTCTTTTTAACTCGCTATGATATGACTCCAGAGCATTTGTCGATGTTATTTGTAAAAGTAGTGGAGAGTGCTAGCAGGCCCATAGGGCCCACTGGTGAGTATTTTCCGAATAATATCTTGAGATGTATTTTTTGACGGGAGAAAGGGTACATTCATTAATTGCTTTTTGAACAAACATATCACAACCAACTTTTGTTCATTTATGCATGGCTTGAATCATTTTGGATCAAGTTTCTGATTCGTATATTTTATTTATCCATGTCCGCATAATGTGTACAGTACAAAAAATAATGTCACATTCTTGTTCACCTTTGCTAAGGCCCGGGAAGACTGTCATAATACTTTTTGCCTCTATACTGCTTTGATCCACCAAAAAATAATGAGGTTTCCAGGTGCTACAAAATCGTCTAACAATAACTAATACTGCTGCAACGTTAACACTATTTTCATTGCTAACGAAAAAATGTCCACCGACGTCCCAGCAGCCATACCATCCCGAACATACAGCGTAAATAAACACCAGTCATATTTATTGGTCTTATGGGTTGAATCTATGAGGGTTAACCATCCATATCGCTGAAGCTTTTCAAGTTGTTTTGGATGCGTAAAAACAAAACCAGAGGTGAATTGGCGAGAAGTTTTATACGATTCAACTTGATAACCTTCCTTTTTTAAAAAAGAAATTATATCTTGGATATCTGGTGCTAGTTTAAAAGTGCCAATAAGATAAGTGTTTTGTGGTTCACAGACTTTGTACTTTATATTGGCAACTTCCCTCCACTTTAATTCCTTTACACTCATGCCAAGATCCAGCTTCTCAGATGCATACTCTTTAACTGCATTTACTATTGCAGGTGTAGAATAATTTTTCACTGCCTCCTTTTCTACTAAAACTCTAATGGCCTGGGAACATTTAAGCTTGTTACTTTCATTCAAATCATGCGCATGGTCCAAGAAACCTGAGAACCGTTCAACACACACTTTTTGCTCGACAACAAACTATGATACCTTTATTTTTGCATGGCATAATTCTGCTTCTCGAACCTTGGTTTTCTGTCATTTTTCACTTGGAATGCCTTCTTTACGCATACTTGATTCAAAGTGTTTGGCAAAGCGACATACGAAGGTTTTCCAAGAATTCCCATTCACAAGAGTTTTATGACTAAATTTCACCCAAATGTTCGTAACTAAAGGCCACCATTTATCGTCGAATTCTGTCATCGAGACTTCGAATAGTTGTTGGACATTATAAAGTAACATACGTTTTTGATCACACGTAAGACCCGCTATCGAGTCCATTACCATTGTGTTTGGGGGACCTTTGCTGCAACAAGTCTACTGATTCAAAAATTTGTTGCGGAAATACCGTGCTTATTCTTTGAGAGGTGTTTTCTTTGCCAGAGATATTCATTATCGTTATTTGTTATTATTTGAAAGGAAGTTCTCGCTATGGTTATGATTTTTTTTATTTTTTCTTTATTTTAAATTTTTTAATTTAATTTTTTTTTTTATTTTAATTTTTTTTTTTTATTTTTATTTTTTTTTGTGAAAGTTTATGCGTGGAAGTTATTGTAAGCATTTAATTTTTTAATTTTTTTTTTTTTTTTTTTTGTGAAAGTTTATGCGTGAGAAGTTATTGAAAAGTGTTTATGCACTACTAGTCGATATTTAAAAAAAATCTCTTGATGTTTGTAGGCTTTCTTTTGCAGAAAGTCTTCTCTGGCAAAGTACCGTCAAGAGGTATTAAGTTTTTTTTTTATGTTTTGCCAATTTACCTTATATAGCGCATTAGTGAGATTATCAATCTTGAATTTGATTTGCCGTCATCGATAATATAATAGCTCCGGTCTCCGGACGGTCAGGCCGTCGGTCACGTGATCGGACCTGGCTTTACCGGTTCCCGTTTTTTGGTAAAGATCTGCAATTCCGTAGTACAAATTTTGGCCAAATTATTGACTGCGTTGTTACACTTATGTTATTTAGTGCAAAACCGCCTTATAAAGCCTCGGGGAGGGGATCCCCAGGGATTCCTAAACTACATAGCCTTAGGATACTTTTTGTAAAAAAAAATTTAAAGGATTTTTTAAAACTGATGGTTATTTTAAGATAATAAAAAAAGTTTTTGTTTTTTCAATTGAAATCGGGTTTTAGAATACACTTCTAATATATTTGCAGATCATTTCCATATCGCGTATAATCCTAGACTGGAATTCGGTATTGAGTAACTTGATGATCCGTCGATTTCTTTGTTCTTGAAATTTTCTGCTTAACATGCGTAAAGTCTAAAATTTCTGAATTTATATGATACTCGTAAAATTCAGCTCATGTGATATCAGATGGCTTGTTCCGCGACCTCATCCCTTACAGTACTTTGTGTTAAACACAGGGACATTTCAAAAACAATGAACCCATGTTATTTTGAGATCATGGACATAGCACTGAATTATTGTTAAGAAAATCGCACAATCGCGATCTGCAAAATTCGATCAAAAGATACATCATTTTGCAAACAGGAGTTGAAAATTTGCGCAAACTTCAAAAAAAGGTTTAAATGGAAGCTTTAGTAAAATTAACTTATTTTGAAAATAAGTGAGAGTTTAAATAAATCCGATTTCTAAAATCCGATTTCTATTTTGAAATTCTGAAATCAAAACCGAATTAGAGGCATTTTCTGATATATTGTCATCATATGGCATCGGGCTACTTCAGACAAAAACGAACGAGTACCAATTCATGTTCATGAATTAATCATATTTATCCTTATTAATTCAATAGTTATTTGATAAGCTACTATATTGAATTAATAAAGGTAAAAGATGATTAAGGCATGAATCGGTGCTCGGGTTTATTTTTGTCCGAATTAGTTCGATGGGAAATGATTTTCAAGGCAAAGACCCCATTAAAAAATAGAATTTAAAGGTCATTTATTTCGAAATAAAAACGCCACTAATTTTGTTCGAAATCAGAAATCCAATCATTAATTCTGAAACACCCTAGTGTTATCATTAGTATAAGAATCGAATAAAACAGTTTTATATCAATAGTTAAAAATCCTTCATTCTGATCATTTTTGAACAGAAATGGATGGTATTCTTAGCATAACGGATGAATTAGGGAGTTATGCATAATGTGCAGTATGGTACTAGTCGTACATTTGTGTTGTTTGAATTAAATATAGTATTTTCGTTAGGACTTGATGAAAAGAAATCATTATTTCTATGTATTTTGTGTATTTTGTGATGAAAAGGGGACTCTTCCCTTTTTATTAGGCTATATGATTCTTATAAGTTTTAATTAATAACATTCTCTACTTCATACATCAATATCATGTGTTAATATGTACGCCATTGTTTCATACAAGGGGCTTAGATAATCACACAATACTAATTTAGTTATATTCACCAATTATCGTTATACTATAAAAGGAGAAATTTTTAATCATAACACAAGACTAGCTTTAATCCTTAATAATGGGAAATGAGAAATTTACAAGTAGTAAATAATACGCAATTCACTACTATTAGCATCTAACCAAAGGTTTCATGTAACTGGCACAAGTCTACTTTAACGTTAAAACAACGAACACAAGACACGTACAAATAAGTTTGGATGTTCCGGAAGATAAACACCGAACTGTGTTTCATAAGTATACGAGCTGACCAACAATTCAGTGTTATAGACATTTTGTGGAGATTTAAAAAAGTATAATATTCTTTTTTGCTAGTAACAAAAATTAATAACTACAATATGTCAAATTCTTTTGAATATAATCTTCTTAATGCGGCCTTCAATTCAGTAATGAATGATAGAAATTTTGTGACGGAGAAGGAATTTAAAGATACAAAAGCACGTCATGAAATTGGCAATGTAGTCTATGAGAACATTGAAATTAATTCATTTCATCAGTACAATCTTGTTGGCGGAAAGGCACCTTCCAAACATATGAATAATAACGTTAAAATAGATATGAAAATTTTTTTGAAAACACTTTCTGGTGAATCTTATATACTCTATTGCAAAGGAAGTCATACTATTGATAGAATAAAGCGGAAAATTTCAGAAAAGAAAGCAATACGCTTCCATCCACATGGTCTTAAATACCGAAATCCTCCTCTGGTAAATATTTTTCCTTCATCATTAACATTTGTAAAGTCTCGATTGTAAGTTTGATCCAAATCATTAGAATTGAGACAACTGATTATACTTTCTTCACCTTTAAGATGGCGTACAAAATAAATTATTGAATTATTTGAAATATTATAGTCAGCAAGTGTTAAACCATTTTTTAATTCGCAACCATTAAAAATTAATTTTTGTCGGTCTGGGGGTATTCCTTTCTTTTCTGAAATTTTCCGCTTTATTCTATCAATAGTATGACTTCCTTTGCAATAGAGTATATAAGATTCACCAGAAAGTGTTTTCAAAAAAATTTTCATATCTATTTTAACGTTATTATTCATATGTTTGGAAGGTGCCTTTCCGCCAACAAGATTGTACTGATGAAATGAATTAATTTCAATGTTCTCATAGACTACATTGCCAATTTCATGACGTGCTTTTGTATCTTTAAATTCCTTCTCCGTCACAAAATTTCTATCATTCATTACTGAATTGAAGGCCGCATTAAGAAGATTATATTCAAAAGAATTTGACATATTGTAGTTATTAATTTTTGTTACTAGCAAAAAAGAATATTATACTTTTTTAAATCTCCACAAAATGTCTATAACACTGAATTGTTGGTCAGCTCGTATACTTATGAAACACAGTTCGGTGTTTATCTTCCGGAACATCCAAACTTATTTGTACGTGTCTTGTGTTCGTTGTTTTAACGTTAAAGTAGACTTGTGCCAGTTACATGAAACCTTTGGTTAGATGCTAATAGTAGTGAATTGCGTATTATTTACTACTTGTAAATTTCTCATTTCCCATTATTAAGGATTAAAGCTAGTCTTGTGTTATGATTAAAAATTTCTCCTTTTATAGTATAACGATAATTGGTGAATATAACTAAATTAGTATTGTGTGATTATCTAAGCCCCTTGTATGAAACAATGGCGTACATATTAACACATGATATTGATGTATGAAGTAGAGAATGTTATTAATTAAAACTTATAAGAATCATATAGCCTAATAAAAAGGGAAGAGTCCCCTTTTCATCACAAAATACACAAAATACATAGAAATAATGATTTCTTTTCATCAAGTCCTAACGAAAATACTATATTTAATTCAAACAACACAAATGTACGACTAGTACCATACTGCACATTATGCATAACTCCCTAATTCATCCGTTATGCTAAGAATACCATCCATTTCTGTTCAAAAATGATCAGAATGAAGGATTTTTAACTATTGATATAAAACTGTTTTATTCGATTCTTATACTAATGATAACACTAGGGTGTTTCAGAATTAATGATTGGATTTCTGATTTCGAACAAAATTAGTGGCGTTTTTATTTCGAAATAAATGACCTTTAAATTCTATTTTTTAATGGGGTCTTTGCCTTGAAAATCATTTCCCATCGAACTAATTCGGACAAAAATAAACCCGAGCACCGATTCATGCCTTAATCATCTTTTACCTTTATTAATTCAATATAGTAGCTTATCAAATAACTATTGAATTAATAAGGATAAATATGATTAATTCATGAACATGAATTGGTACTCGTTCGTTTTTGTCTGAAGTAGCCCGATGCCATATGATGACAATATATCAGAAAATGCCTCTAATTCGGTTTTGATTTCAGAATTTCAAAATAGAAATCGGATTTTAGAAATCGGATTTATTTAAACTCTCACTTATTTTCAAAATAAGTTAATTTTACTAAAGCTTCCATTTAAACCTTTTTTTGAAGTTTGCGCAAATTTTCAACTCCTGTTTGCAAAATGATGTATCTTTTGATCGAATTTTGCAGATCGCGATTGTGCGATTTTCTTAACAATAATTCAGTGCTATGTCCATGATCTCAAAATAACATGGGTTCATTGTTTTTGAAATGTCCCTGTGTTTAACACAAAGTACTGTAAGGGATGAGGTCGCGGAACAAGCCATCTGATATCACATGAGCTGAATTTTACGAGTATCATATAAATTCAGAAATTTTAGACTTTACGCATGTTAAGCAGAAAATTTCAAGAACAAAGAAATCGACGGATCATCAAGTTACTCAATACCGAATTCCAGTCTAGGATTATACGCGATATGGAAATGATCTGCAAATATATTAGAAGTGTATTCTAAAACCCGATTTCAATTGAAAAAACAAAAACTTTTTTTATTATCTTAAAATAACCATCAGTTTTAAAAAATCCTTTAAATTTTTTTTTACAAAAAGTATCCTAAGGCTATGTAGTTTAGGAATCCCTGGGGATCCCCTCCCCGAGGCTTTATAAGGCGGTTTTGCACTAAATAACATAAGTGTAACAACGCAGTCAATAATTTGGCCAAAATTTGTACTACGGAATTGCAGATCTTTACCAAAAAACGGGAACCGGTAAAGCCAGGTCCGATCACGTGACCGACGGCCTGACCGTCCGGAGACCGGAGCTATTATATTATCGATGACGGCAAATCAAATTCAAGATTGATAATCTCACTAATGCGCTATATAAGGTAAATTGGCAAAACATAAAAAAAAAACTTAATACCTCTTGACGGTACTTTGCCAGAGAAGACTTTCTGCAAAAGAAAGCCTACAAACATCAAGAGATTTTTTTTAAATATCGACTAGTAGTGCATAAACACTTTTCAATAACTTCTCACGCATAAACTTTCACAAAAAAAAAAAAAAAAAAAATTAAAAAATTAAATGCTTACAATAACTTCCACGCATAAACTTTCACAAAAAAAAATAAAAATAAAAAAAAAAAATTAAAATAAAAAAAAAAATTAAATTAAAAAATTTAAAATAAAGAAAAAATAAAAAAAATCATAACCATAGCGAGAACTTCCTTTCA
Organism: Dentiscutata heterogama; assembly: GCA_910591775.1. Taxonomy (NCBI): domain Eukaryota; kingdom Fungi; phylum Glomeromycota; class Glomeromycetes; order Diversisporales; family Gigasporaceae; genus Dentiscutata; species Dentiscutata heterogama. The sequence continues at coordinate 3,997 of CAJVPU010001233.1, read as the reverse complement.
AATAATAACAAATAACGATAATGAATATCTCTGGCAAAGAAAACACCTCTCAAAGAATAAGCACGGTATTTCCGCAACAAATTTTTGAATCAGTAGACTTGTTGCAGCAAAGGTCCCCCAAACACAATGGTAATGGACTCGATAGCGGGTCTTACGTGTGATCAAAAACGTATGTTACTTTATAATGTCCAACAACTATTCGAAGTCTCGATGACAGAATTCGACGATAAATGGTGGCCTTTAGTTACGAACATTTGGGTGAAATTTAGTCATAAAACTCTTGTGAATGGGAATTCTTGGAAAACCTTCGTATGTCGCTTTGCCAAACACTTTGAATCAAGTATGCGTAAAGAAGGCATTCCAAGTGAAAAATGACAGAAAACCAAGGTTCGAGAAGCAGAATTATGCCATGCAAAAATAAAGGTATCATAGTTTGTTGTCGAGCAAAAAGTGTGTGTTGAACGGTTCTCAGGTTTCTTGGACCATGCGCATGATTTGAATGAAAGTAACAAGCTTAAATGTTCCCAGGCCATTAGAGTTTTAGTAGAAAAGGAGGCAGTGAAAAATTATTCTACACCTGCAATAGTAAATGCAGTTAAAGAGTATGCATCTGAGAAGCTGGATCTTGGCATGAGTGTAAAGGAATTAAAGTGGAGGGAAGTTGCCAATATAAAGTACAAAGTCTGTGAACCACAAAACACTTATCTTATTGGCACTTTTAAACTAGCACCAGATATCCAAGATATAATTTCTTTTTTAAAAAAGGAAGGTTATCAAGTTGAATCGTATAAAACTTCTCGCCAATTCACCTCTGGTTTTGTTTTTACGCATCCAAAACAACTTGAAAAGCTTCAGCGATATGGATGGTTAACCCTCATAGATTCAACCCATAAGACCAATAAATATGACTGGTGTTTATTTACGCTGTATGTTCGGGATGGTATGGCTGCTGGGACGTCGGTGGACATTTTTTCGTTAGCAATGAAAATAGTGTTAACGTTGCAGCAGTATTAGTTATTGTTAGACGATTTTGTAGCACCTGGAAACCTCATTATTTTTTGGTGGATCAAAGCAGTATAGAGGCAAAAAGTATTATGACAGTCTTCCCGGGCCTTAGCAAAGGTGAACAAGAATGTGACATTATTTTTTGTACTGTACACATTATGCGGACATGGATAAATAAAATATACGAATCAGAAACTTGATCCAAAATGATTCAAGCCATGCATAAATGAACAAAAGTTGGTTGTGATATGTTTGTTCAAAAAGCAATTAATGAATGTACCCTTTCTCCCGTCAAAAAATACATCTCAAGATATTATTCGGAAAATACTCACCAGTGGGCCCTATGGGCCTGCTAGCACTCTCCACTACTTTTACAAATAACATCGACAAATGCTCTGGAGTCATATCATAGCGAGTTAAAAAGAACAACCTCACCTCAATATGGTCTGATCGGTGCATGCAATAAGATTGTTGCACTTGATCTGAAAAAATGATCAGATTCTGATTATGTCACGTTCGAATTTCATGTTAAAAAAATTTCTGCCATTGGTGTTGAAGACGATGTTCTTAAAGAAATTCATAAGTTTTCTTTTCCTATTCAGAAATTAATAATCAACGAAGTTCTTGCTCTTAACGATAGGATAGAGAAAGGTAAAGGATTGCCTGGCTTGTTGTCACTTGAATGTCATTGTCTTTTTTTTCGCAAATACATGCTTCCTTGCAAGCATATTCTCCACGAGCAAATGTATGGTCCCAGGAAATTGCTGACAGCTAAAGCTTGGAAACAATTTCAACAAATGTTTGACGAAGGTGGATTCGAAATTTATGAACATCGTGAGTTAGTAAGGATAGAATTTCCTGAAAAAAATGAAATCGACAAAGCAGCGGAAAATAGAAGACTTATAGTAAATGAGTTAATGGAGAGAACACGCAACGAGTATTGGAGCATTGAAGAAAGTGGCGGTGAAAAGGAAAAAGCTGAATTTATTCAAAAGTTAAAGTTTTGTTTAGATTCAGTCTTAAAAAAATAAATAAAATGCTTTAAAGCATTCGATATAATCATAAAGTAAGTATTAATAAATTAAAGTAAACCTGGCTTCGATTTTTTAAATTAATAACTTATCGGCTGAGCTGATAAGTTATTAAGTTAAAAAACCAAATTCAGGTTTCTTTTAACAGCGTTCAAATGTAATATTAAATATAATATTAATCTGTTTATATTATAAAATCTACGTAGATATATTTACGGTGGTACCATTTCCTTAGAAAATATTAATACTTATCATTTTGATCTTTTAATTGAAACTGGTCTTGAAAATTGGTTAAACGTATCCAGTTATTTTACTCAAAAATAAATTCCTTATAATTTTTTTTTACACTAATTTTAAGGGTAATTATCTAGGAGGTTTACAACAATTTGCGCAAATATTATTTTTGATTCGGATGAATTTCTTACTCTTTCAGAAAAAAACATGACATTTTACAAGTGGATGAAGGAATATAATATGAATTATGTTATTAAATAAGTTGTTCAAAATCCTTTTTTACTTCTCGACCAAAGAATAGGATAGGGATTGAAATTTAGTTTAATTATTTAAAAATGAATTTTTCGTCTTCAAGAAATGAAAAATATTTAGAAATGAATAAATGCTTTCATTTGAACGAAAATGAATCTTGCCAAAGAATAGGAATTGAAGTTTTATACAATTTTTTAAAAACTAATTTTTGTTGAAAAATTATTAGAACTTGCCAAAGAAATTTTATACAATTTTTTAAAACTGAATTTTCGTCGAAAAATAATTAGAGCTTCATTTAAGCAAAAATGGATCATGCCGAAGAATTAGATTAAAATTTTACAACTTACAAGTGCAACAAGTAATATTTAGTCTTATTGTAATATATATTAGTCACCCGATCTTATTAAATTACGTATTTGATATATCTGTTACTGAATCTTATTATTCCCGAAACATATAACTTAACTGGATCGGCATCATTCGGCAAATTTTTTCAGGTGTCCCAGGAATTATGATAATAGCTATAATAGACAATCTAGAATCTCAGAAATTTTTCCCTTTCATCATCCCAAAAATCATGGGGTCACATCTTTTTGCAATGCGCTATAATGATCAATCATAATTCCGTGCATGATTGTTAAAATTCTTAATGATCATAATTTCCATGCATTGATGCGCAAAAAAATTTTCATTCTGTAAGTAAATAAATATTTATTGTTTTGTTTTTGATCTAAGTAAATAAATATTTACTTTGCTTTTTTTTTATGCTTATAATCTTTATTATTTTCTTTTAATTTTTTTTTACAACTCACTCTACCAAATCAATATCAACTCATACTATACCAGTACAAATCCAGATTTTTATCTATACTACAAAGGCCTGTGCTTATCTAAAACTAACCTGTGCAGATCTAGTATATTTTTCTTATAAGGTTTACTATTGTGCATGTATTTTTAGTATATAAATGATGAAAACTACAAATACTGCAAAAAAATTAAAACAAAAATAAGTATAGTTAAAAAGAAATCAAAATTTAATTATGAAAAAAGATAAATTAAGGCTTATAAAACAGTTTGCAATTTAATTAAAGTATAAATTCTAATCAAAATACTAGATCGATAAAATTAGCATAGTTTATTACATGTTACTGTGTCGTTAAATCCAAATTCCAAAATTTATATTTAAAACACATGATAATTAAAAAAAAGAATAAATACAACCTAAGAATGATAAAAAAATTTGGGAGATCTGATCAGAATATACAGTATAGCACAGATCAATAAATTTAAATTCATTCAAGTATAAGTATCTCTTAAACTATTTGAAAATCTGGACTAAATTTTACTATAAAAATACTTCTGATCTATTTTTTTAAAAAATTTAATATATTTAAATAATTTTTTTTTTGATAATATTTAAAAATAAGGATTATATTATAGTAGTATTTAATTTTATATTATAAGAAAAAAAGTTT
>CAJVPU010001232.1:0-13534 GCA_910591775.1 Dentiscutata heterogama | reverse complement strand
TTGGTAGATTGTATTGATCTGCTAGTAGAATTGCACTCTCTAAGAACTCCCATAATTCATCATAATCTGCTTCTAATATAGTTCTTGGTATACTATGGGTTGTGAATACAAGATAAGATTTGAGTTGAAGAATGAAAAATATTGTTATACAATCTAATCTGGTTAGGAAAATGATATTTGTAATTTTGGAAGAACTAATTATTGATGAAAATGTTGTTGATAAAGGTAATATAATAAAGAATAATGATTGAAGAAAAAACAAATTTGTGAATATTAGATATGTTAAAGATGAATTGATAGAAAATAATGATAAGAAAAAAAATAAGATTGTTAATAAGTCAAATAAAAAGAAGTCAATTCAGATAAAAGACACAAACGAAATCCAAAAAAAACTTTCTCCTGCAGATCTTCATACCAAAATTAAGCTAAAGACAAATGGTTAAAAAATAGTAAAATACACTATCTAACAATACTTTAACAACTAAGAGAAAAGACACATCAAGAAAAATCAACTGAAGTTTACTAGTACTTCTAGTTTGTCTATCAACTCTTTAAAAACATATAGCTAGAAAACTGCTTTTTGGAAAAATTTTTTCTCTACAAAATTGATTTTTGGGGAATTGGCTTTGACTTTGTAATGTAGATCACTAAAAACAACAAACAATTATATAACATGCCTGCGATTAAAGTAAACAAATACCTAGCAACATAACTACAAGTCTCATGCAAATAAGAATGCCACCACTCATAGAATATAAAAATTTTTTCTCTAAATCAAAAGAGGAGAAACTTGTACTTTATAGCAAACAAGAGCTAACAATGCTAAAACAAGACAAATTTGAAACAGTGTACCTTGAAGTGAATAATGTCTGCCTTATTGCAATTATTCGCATAGTTATCGAAAGATATAAATGGGCAAAGAGTAAAGAGTTCAAGCACGAATCTATTCTAGATAAGAAGAAAACCTTGCTAGGAAGTATGGTCTCTGCAAATGATAATCAAGAAGAACCTGACAGGAATAACTCTATTCTGATAGACATTATTTCTGTTAAGCCAATCACTCTATCAAACAACTATGAGAAAAGTATACCAATTGATACTAAAAATTCTGCTCATAAAAAATGCCTAATAAAACATGACAAAACAAATACTTCAACTAACAATGAGCCTGAGACTAGTCAAAGTATACTAATACAAAATGAAGTTGGCATACTAGATTATAGTCTGTTAAACCTCTCTCAACAAACAATCATAGCAGTACAAAGAGCAAAAACAGTAAAAAAGTTAAAAAGTATGAAGACATATTTAACTCAGCATAGGCACCCAAGGGAGATTTTATCTTAAAGGAATACATAAATGAATCTTCCTATTTTTTTACACTCTGGGATCTTCTGAGAGATACAAGCGTAGCAGAAATAAAAAAATTTCTTAAGTATTTTAATATAGCATCCATTCTTGCCTAGTAATATAACTTTGCAAGCAAGGCAGCTTTTATTAAAGTTACAATATTTACTGAGGAATGAGAAACCTCATTAAGAGAAAATTGGTCAGTACATCTGGACCAAGGCAAGATATATAGAGTGACACCAGGCAAATTTGATATTAGACTCCTAGAAGAGCGAAACAAATACAAGACTATTATTTATAACATACTATCAACAGCCTATAATAGCCATTTACTCCATTAGCTAAAAAAGTACAGAGTACAAGCAGTATATACACTAAATAACCAAAACAGCAACCAAAGCAAAAGAGCACAATTGTATTTTAAGTCAGAGCAGGATCTGTTACAAGCTTAGAAGTCAACATTATACTATTTTAATACAAAATTAGAGTAGAGATCACATAGTAGAGAGGCAAAAAACAATAGCTGCATGAGTATACAACATCCATATAGTACTAAAAGACCTGAATAAACTCAAGTAGACTCTCTCGACAAACTAATATAAAAAGCAAAAAAGCTAAAGAAACCTTTGAACAGGATATCAACATGTACAGAGATCTGAGACCAAGATTGATTGAGGAAAATCTAGCTCCAAACAAAGAAAATGTAGATCTTCAATCCAGGAGTTCAGTAAAGCCATTTGAAGAGAGCATGAATAAACTAAAATGCAAGTTTATGAGAAAGAATATTCAATCAATTAATGAGCAATAGAAGGGCAAAAGACCAAATATCAACCAAGAACCAAAAAGATTTGTGGCAGAAAGAGTAAAAAAAAATCAGATCAAGTTGACTTGTTGCAGGAAATTTTTAAGAAACTAGAATCACTCGAAGATTGCCAAAATGGTGACAAAGTCTCTATATGCTTCTAAGAGATGCCACAAATACCACACCAATTATAGGTACCCTGAATGGCAGCCAGGTTTGGACACAGTTGGTACCAACAAGAAATTCAGAACTGGCTAAGCAAATCAACCTAGCAATACACAACATTAATAGGCTTAAGATGCATAATCATAGGATAGAACTTCTGTTAAAATGGGCAAAAAAAAAGAGTACAATATAATTAGGGTTACAGAGACAAACTTGCAAGAGCATGAAGCAGAGTTTGTACTAAAAAGCAATAGTAATTTCAAAGAAATATGGTCGATCGGCTCAAAATCTAAAAAGAAAGGCTTTGGTATTAATCTCCTAGTCTGAGAGAATTTAGAAAAGCATATTGGCAGAATAGAGAAGCTGAATGAATATATATTAATAGTATACTTTTATTTTAAGATCTACAAGTTAGTAGTAATTCTGGTTTATATCCCTCCAAATGATACAGAGATGATAAAAAAGATAGATATGTTAGTTCGAGACAAAATAAGTAAATCACAAGATAGAGATCTCTAATTAAAATAGTAGACTTTAATCATATGGTAGATCTAGTATTAGACAAATCATCGTAAGTGGAGAGCTATAGAAAACTAGCATTGTATAGATGGTTTAAGGAATACAATTTTGTTGATATATACAGATTGCTTAATCTCCACGAAAAAAAGTTTACATGGAGCAATAATATAGTAGCAACAAGAATAGATTAAATATAGGTATTCCGAGATATAGTCAAAATAACACAAAAAGCTAATATTGAGTATATATTAGGAATCGCAGGGAGTGATCATAACTTAGCATTTGCAAAAATTAAATAGTATCTGCCAACACATTCAAGTAAACACTTAACCAAAAATTTACCAAGTATGAAGCAAAGTGTGTGAAAGCTTGATTTAGCTATAAAAGAAAATTGGAACAATTATTGAACAAGTCTTTGGGGTAGGCTAAACATCAAATAACTAAAAGTTCTTAAAAAGAAATATTACCTTCAGACCCTCCTACACTAGAAAAATTAGAAGCAGATTATGATGAATTATGGGAGTTCTTAGAGAGTGCAATTCTACTAGCAGATCAATACAATCTACCAAACAAGATAGTAGATTTTGGGAAAAGAGTAAATAAAAAAGCCAAAAAAAGCAGATTTATAAAGGCAGCTTACCTGCTAGGCAAGTTAATTAAAGAGACTCAAGTAGTAAATAGTATTAAGTTACAAAAAAAAACTGCAGAGTGGAATAGAAGAATCAAGCAAATAAACTCATTAGCAGATAGCAACATCAATAACATCAAACTATTAAAAGATGGTGTATAGCAGGCAGATGCACTTATATAGTAGAAAGCAATCGAAGGCAAGTTAATAGCAAGTAGCGAGCAGGAAAAGAAAAAAGAAATACAAGTATATATTCAAAGAAGAGCAAAACAAATTGTAAAAGACCAAAAGAAAATGCTAACCAGCCTTATGGAATGGCTATTTCACAAAGTAGTCTTGGATAGAGTATTATCACAAAATCAAGACCAAGAAACATTATTAAATAATTCTGTAGATGTCTTGAAAGAAGTGCAAGCCCACTTTTAAAAGCAATTCATAAGCAAAAAAAATAGCCATACAGAGACTGAGAAAATTTGGTACAATGAGTATCAACCTAAAGAAAGAATCCAAGATTTCTGGTTCGATCTGGTAATGCAACCAATCGCATTAGAGGAGTGACAAGCAATGTTAAGAGAAAGTAAAGCTAACTCAGCCCCAGGAATATCAACAATCTAATACCCTCTATTGAAACATTCAGATACAAAATCTTAACAAGTCTTTAAAAACTTTGCAGAACTATGTCTATGAGTTGGCAATATTTTAATTAAATAGAAAATGATACAAATCTGCCCAATACCAAAAGGGCAGAATTGAAAATTTAACCTAGATAAAGTTAGACCAATCGCATTAATAGAAGTATTTAGAAAATGTGTGACAAAGATATTAACAAAGAGACTAAGTAAAGTTATTAAAGAAAAAGATATCCTCCATGGTTCCAACTTTGCAGGGTTGCCTAGCAACTCTACTAAAGAGCCAGCTCACATATTGAAGATGCTTATTAAAGAAGCAGAAGAAAGCAAGCGAGAAATCTGGTTACTGTTTCAAGATATGAGAAAAGCATTTGATTTAGTAAACCTAAGCATGCTAAAAAGAGCCTTAAAGAGAATTAAAGCTCCAAACAGATGCTGCAAATTCATACTAAACCTGTTCACAAATAGGAAGCTAAAGATTATAATGGCATTTAGATTATCACAAGAAGCTTCGGCAAGAAGATGTTATTGATCAAGAAGAGCCTATTTCTCCTCTACTATGAAGAATCTTCTATGATCTCTTGTTAGATCAAATATAAAAGAACAAAGAGTTCAGGTACAAAGTCAAAACTCCAAAGCAATTTGAAAAGCTGCTAGGAACCAGGAAACAAAAAAGTATAAAACAAGCAGTTCTTGCCTACATGGATGACATAACATGGATTGCTAGCTCCAAAGAATAGTGTGAGCAAATAATCCAAATGGCAGAACAGTTTTTTCAATTAAATAGTATAGAAATCAATGATAACAAGTCCAAGTTAATTGCACTTAACTCAAAACTCCCAGTAAAAGAAAGACAAATAGAGTATAGTAAAGCCATAGTAGAAGCAGTTAAAAAGCTTAGCAAATCTACTTTTTAGGCACATTCCCTCACACCACTAAAGAAATAAGCAAGATAAAAAAAAAAGTAAAGCAGATTGTGGGCTTGTTTGCATATAAATTAGAGAGAAAGAAAACCACAGCAAGCCAACTAGCATATATAAACAATCAAGTTCTAATCTCAAAGCTAAATTATATCTTACAAATAGTAGCTCTGTCAAAAAAAAAATTATATTTAATTCACCAACCCTTTTACATCTGATAAAAAGAAAGCTAGGTATTGTCCAGACAGTGCCAAATAATATATTAGTACACGGAGGTATACTAGATATCAAAATGCTCACAAAGACTGTTTTAGCAAAACAGGCTATATCTCTTTTCATAAGACTAAATGGCTTTAGTATAATAGAAAGCCTAACCAAAGTGCAAATTAGGCAAAGAATTTTAAAAAACTGTATAACGCACAATATTTGGCAAGAGAGAGCTAATGAAACATGTTCAACATACAAGAACAATATCACATTAAATATAATTGAACAATATAAAGAAATAGATATAACATTTAGATCTGAAGAAGAGGGCTGGTATATCCAAGGGTCAGGACTTACAATTACAAGTCTGCTAGATACTAGACAACAGAGTAAAAGTAGAAGTGCACAGGCAAAGCTAGGTATATACTATGTCAATCAGTTGCTCGATCCTAGTGGCAAGAACTTGTTAACATGGCAACAAGTTAGAACAATTAGAGGTTTTAATAGTCATAGTAAGATTCTCTACTAGTATATAGGCATTGAAAAAGCAGTTTTAGAAATAGTAGAAAAATGAAAGATAAAACTACAGTTCCACTTACAGGAAACAAATAAAGAAGCTCTTGTTCCCAGACTGCTTAATATTCACCCAGACAAAAGAAAAAGAGATTGGGTCATGTTTGAAGGAAAAAAGAATTAACTTTTATTTGGCCAAATACAAAAGAAGAAACATTCCAAGATACTAGTTGAATATTGGGTAGAATCTGGCCTAACCAAAAGTAGTACTCTGGTAAAGTACTGTCAAGAATGTGAATATAACAAGAAGGGCAAAGAGAACAACTGTATACTAGAACTAAAGCAAGACAAAGTACTAGAAAAGTAGAACATGTATCAAAAAATCAACAATAGTATATTCATTAAAATTGCACCAGAAACCTACAGTTACCTCAAGAAGAAAAGTAACTTAGCAGAGAGCCAATTTATAAGCACAGAAGAGTTAGAGGCAAAAAGTATTGAGTATATAAAGAATCTTAACCTTATAGCAAATATCACAGTGTTATTACTTGATAGAATATGAACTAACCTCAAATACAAAAGAAGTAAATACATATTCTATACAGATAGCTTGGGTTACTAAATAAGTATAATAAAAAAGAAGATAAATGAGTGCAGGTTGGATCAAGGTTTCCATAGATGAAAAAGAAGTAGTGTTCGAAGGCAAAGAAAGAGTAAGCAATTGGCCCTCATCTACAAGACCAGAACTATTAGCAATATTATATGCACTATTAATAGTACCAACATCAAGATTAAATCGGATAGTATAGTAGCAATTTTGGCAATAAAGAGTGCACTCAAAGAAAGAAAGTTCAGTAAAAGTCTAAAAAAAAAAAAAACAGAACACTACTTGACAAAATTATAGAGACAGTTCAATTTAAGTGAATCAAGCTAGAACTAGTAAAAGTGAAAGCTCACTCAGGTATGAGATAGAATGAAAAGGTATATAGCTTCACAAAAGAGGGGGCCTTTTTTGATAAAACATAGAGATGGCCAAGTACACTCTGGTCATGTTGGAACTTTGATATAGCCTGGTCAAACAAGAGCATCGAACACCCACTGTGTAGTTTTATACTTAGAGTTAAAAGAAGACTTATAGAAAGTGAATAGTACTTGTTAAAAAATCTTGAACTATTATGACAAATAGAAGCAAAAAATAACACAATGTGGTCCTTGTGCTGGAAAAGGCTATTAGAACTCAGAGGGCAAAGATGCAAGTCACTAATAAGCAGTAATCAACTAGTTATTTGATTAAAAAGTCTTTTCTGAGTACTCCTCATGCTGAGTATATATATGTCTTAGCAAATTGTGTATTGTGCAAAAAAGATAAGATTGAAGATATGAATCATCTCCTTGAATATGAAAGTTTAGCAGTGAATTGGGCAAAAATTGAAAAGCAGGTATTAGCAATAGCCTGGACCATACTCAAGAAGGAGACAAGATTCGAATATACACTGTCAGATCTCAAAGAAGTTGTATATGGCAATATACACCAAGCAAGACAAGACACTAGAAAAAGATTTACTCTAGGCTTGGTTTGGAAGGCAGACTTTCTTTGTTTATATGAAATGAATAAAAAGCATAGCTCAAGTCAACAATGTTTTGAAGCACTGGCTTATACTATACAGGAGTGCTTTTATAGAGTAATATGGAGAGAAAGATGTAAAAGATTTGCAGTGTAGGAAAAAAGTAAGGAAATAAGTAGAGTAGTCAAGCTAGGGAAGCAAGACAGAAAGGCCTCGAATGCATCGGAGTAGAATGTAAGAACAAAAGCTTTAGGAGAAATACACTCATCAAGTTCAAGTTTAAGTACAGAAAACAGGGCAAACGAATGTCTCTCAATAAAAGATACAAGATTACAGAAAGTCTTCTAGACAAAGAAAAAAAAGAAAGAAAAAAGTTCTGGCTGTCAAGAGTTAAGAAGTGTGTGAAGAAAGTTTATAAAATGGCAAAAGAAACAATATAGCAGCAGATCACAAATTCACTTTCCCCAAGCTGGTAGACAAAATGAATATTAGAGTATATAGAATTCAATTATAGGTAACTAAGCACCTGGTTATAGCAGGCCTTTAAATATGGGTAGCACCATATATGAGATCAGTTAGCCAACATCAGTGTGATAACCATACTTGGGCACTTCATAAGCAGCCAGGTATTAGTCTAATAGGTAGTTAGATTGTTTATTGTATAAATAACAAATATCTAATAAATTAGTATGTGGTTATCAAAGAAAAAAATAAAATAAAATAAAATAAAAAACACAAACTCTAAGAACTTACCTGTGAAGTTCTATAGTAATAAAGATAAATTAAAAGAATCAAAAGCTGTTGAAGCTGATACCATAAAAGATGAACATAAAGCATTTATTGATTATCAAAAATCATTTGAGATAGATGAATATAGTATATTAACTTATAATTAAAAGTATGCTAAGGAAATTAATTTTGCAAAAATCGATAATAATAAGTGAGAAACATTAGAAAGTTCTTAATAATTCGCTAACAAAGATAATACTAATAGAATGATTGAGGTTGAAAATTATTACCAAGATAAACCAGTTGTAGTAATAGAAGCACTATTAGATAAAGTTACAAAAATAGATGTGATAATAAGAAATTTACTAGAATCATTGACAAAAACTAAATGTGATATTAATGGTGCAAGCAATAACAATAATGTGATCAAAAAGTACAAAAATAACAATGATAATAAAGAAGACACTGTATTTGAAGGATCTAGCTTAGATTGTAGAGCTGTAACTGATAATAGAATTGTAAATAATAGCAAATTCTTAAATGATCTTATGAAGCATTAGACAAAAAAGTATATGATGTTTATGAATAATAAGACTAGGAATACTGTATAGCAACAAAAGTCAGAACACCAATTAGCCAAGATGTATAGTGTTGCAATGATTGTGGATTAAAAAGTGAATTGGTGTTACTTTATATCATATAATAGTAAAAAGATCAAATTTACAAATAATTATATTTAAAACAAATAGCTAGGTGTAATTCAGAGAAATTGATTAAAGCAGTATTTGATAATCATTTGGACATAGGAAAATTTGGGGGATGGACTGAGTTATTGTAACTTCAAAGATGAAGTTACTGGGGTTTTAGCTTGCATTGTAGTGCTATGCAGTACCTATATGATTAATGATCAGGTACGTATGTGTTGATTAAACACTATAATTGGGGTTTGCATAAATAGCATAATTATAATTTAATTAAAAGTCTAAAATAGTGATTGCATAAACAATATAGTAATTAGCAATTAGTAATATTAGTAATTGCATGAATGATATAGTAATTATTAGTGATTAGTATTAATATATAAGGCATTGATTTAAATAAGAAAAATGTCTAACTTTAGAATTTGTAACTTTGGTTTTTGTGAAAATAACTTTAATTCTTAGTAAATAAACTTGTTATCTGTATGATTACAATATTGGTAGTAGTATCTGGTATGATACTTCAGTTATTGTATATAGTAGCCAAGTGAGTAAAGACTCATAGTAAATATTAAGTAGTTTACAGAGTGTTGGTAACCTTTGTAATACTAATACTTTCTTTTTTACTCCACAAAATCAAAAGACTTAGCTAATACCTATAATACTTCAACCTTAACTCAACAACTTCAACAAACACTATTACAACCTTCCAACTTTTCAAAACCTCACAACCTCTCTTATCTAATCAATTTTTTTAATTTGGTCTTCTGCAAAACACATAACTGAAGTTGCTGCCTCTAAAATTATGATGTTCTCTACAACTAGTGGGCTATTTTTAGAGGAGAATGATATAAGTAGATAGGCAGATAAGCCTATTTACATAGAAGAGCCAATATATGATAGTTAGACTTAATGTATAGAGCAGACTTTGGCCTCTTGCATAACCGTGAAAGCCAGGTATATGGTGAGCAATTTTGCAGAAGATACTCTTCTTTCCTCAATTACCAATTTATACTATCTTATTGAAGAGACATGCTTTAATTAATTTCTGAACAAACACAACCTTTCTTTACTTCTATTCTTTCAAACATTCAAGTCTTTTCTTCAACACCTTCTTAAAAACTATTTCTTCCAACCTTACAAAATTTTTGTTAATATTATAACTCTCAAAACTTATATATATCTTGATATCTCTGATACTATTCTTTCTAGCCATATTATACTCTCTTCTTTACAAAACTTAATCTATTACAAATCTTCTATAAAATCTATATCTCTATTTTGTAGCCTATTACAACCTGCACAATCTAACTTTTATAACTTACACCTTACTATTGCTACCCACAATGTTAGAGGCTTTAATATAGCCTCCAAAAGACAAGTTTGGCAGAATTACTATATCACTCACAATATCTTAATCACTAGCATTACTGAAACCAAGATCTCCAACAGAATCTAACTTTTTTTTGCAACAACAACTTATATATATACTAATAGGCTAACTCTGAAAGTTCTATGAAAGGAGCAGCTATTATAGTTTGCAACTATCTTAAGCCTTATATTCATAGCTATTTATACACCCTGGCAAAGCTATTGCACTAGATTTATTCTTTAAAAACAATCTTAATTCTTTTATCGATAGCTCCAACAAACCTATAACCAACTTTAAAATTATACAACTTTTTAAACTTCTAAACTGGACAATTTATCTCAACTCCTGTATATCTATACTATTCACAATTCAAGAGAGCTCTGTTACTCTTAAATTTATCTTAGCATCTTACCCTAACTATACTACTTTTAAAAAACAATTAAGGCATTAGCATATTCTCTTTCTTGACCAACTAACTACTACTGATAACTCCTGTCTTCTTGACTGGAAGCATATTTCTCCAAGACTTAACAAGATACCTAAATGCAAAATTCTATAACAGTCATGGGACATGTCTTTTTTGATGATCTTCATTAAGTAATTTTTTATATAATATGAAATATCATACTCTTTTTTAAAAAATTTCTTAATGACAAACCAGTATTAATATTTTAGATCTTAAACAAATTAATTTTTAAGTTTTAGGCTTTCTTTATATATATAAAAAAAAAACTTTTATTTTAGTATATAAAAAATAAATCAGACACAAAGTTCGCAATTTTTTGAACTAAAGGTCAAGATTTTTAGCCAAATACTGCATCTAAGAATCTGATCTTTTTTTGTCAAAGTAGTAAATAAGCAATGCTATAAGTTTGATTATTAAAGTCAAGACACTTTACTTATAACATTTAGATATTCTTTAGAGTGTGCTTTTTTGTTAAATAGATAAGTATTTTTTTTATTAAAAATAATATTTATTTCAAATATAATTTTCTATTTATGAATAAATATTAATATTATTTTATCTAGAGCTTCTTGCGCTTGTTATTGTTATAATAATATTTAATTCTTTTAGCGTCTCAGTCTAAAGAAACTGCTTCAAGCTCTAATAAAATATCTGCAATTTTAGCTTTAGTTAATTGTTTTCCAGGTTCAAATAATTGGGAAAGTATAACTTTTTCTTTTTTCATAGTAGTATGATATAACCATTTTGGAAGTTCAGATGATGATACCTGCTGTGATGTTAAAATTTCTTGTTGAATGATCAATGGTTGAGCAGGTA
The DNA here is from genome assembly GCA_910591775.1 of Dentiscutata heterogama. Classification (NCBI taxonomy): domain Eukaryota; kingdom Fungi; phylum Glomeromycota; class Glomeromycetes; order Diversisporales; family Gigasporaceae; genus Dentiscutata; species Dentiscutata heterogama. The sequence goes on along the minus strand of CAJVPU010001232.1, from coordinate 2,158 downwards.
TTGCTGTAACTTTATTTTTTTGTTTTTTCATATTTTTGAGTTGGGTATAAGTATAACTATTTATACTTTCTAGATGACATCCAAAGGATACTCGGGCTCTGTTTTGTATATGTTTTGTGCAAGTACTTGTTTGAAACAGGATTCACAGATTTATAGAGAGATAGTATGTTATGAATACCTATCTACTAATTTCTGAAACATTTTCAAACAGAAAATATGTTTTAGGATATGAACAATTGAAGGTGGCTAATAATTCTGTAACTAGAAGCCAAAGTGAATCTTTACATGACTAAATTGCATGATTATTTTGGGCTATCACAATATCATCGATATATTCTGCATAAAGTATCAATAAACAGTTTTTTTCATTTTGAATAGCTGCAATTTTTCATATCATAGTCTGCTAATCGGTAAGATTACCAGTAATGTTTTGTTTAATATAATTTACACCATATGTTTCAAGCACTTTATCGAAAGCAAAATAGTGTTCTTTAGTTGTGAGATTTACAATGTATACTTCTTGTAATATATTTTGTAGCTGCAGATCATCATGAACCTGAGCTAAAAAATGTGCTACAGAACTTGTATATTTAAACTTGCCAGCTACAGAAAAAAGCAGTGCAAATGCAGCTAAGCTTGCCATTTGTATTTTATAATTTCCTCTCTTAATTCTGATTTTGTGATCTATAAAATATTCTGTCTAGCAAAAAAAGAGAATCTATACTTTAATTAAGTTGTTATTATCACTCATAATATTATTCATAGTTTTATTTTTATTTTTAACATAATGACATAGAGCAATCTTGACTGCAACCCAAATTAATTCCAAAACATAACATGTTGCTCGGTAACCTATTACATATTCAAATTTGTCAAAATATTGTACTCCAAGAGTTGCTGCAATATTAAATATTCCATATCCAGAAAATATTGTAATTAAGGCACAACACATATCTTTAGATGTGTGCCATTGTTTCAAGAGAAGCCAAACATCATCTGAGTTTCTTTGTAGAAAATTAATCTTTCAAAAATAGCTTGATCGCACACAATATATAGATTATTGTTAATGCTGCTAAGTAAATCATCAAAATACATTTTCCACGCTGTGTGAACATTATCATTGCAATTAGGTAGATTGCCAGGTTTCAATATTACAACATTCGGGGGTAAAATATTGCAGCTAATAGGTATTTGTTTAACAATTTCTGAATGTATATCTTCTATATCAAAGTCGTTTATATAAGTTTCTAATATTTTATTAAAAATAACTTCATATATTGTTAAAAGATTATTTGTAGTTAAAGATTTTCCAAATAGCAGTTGGGCAACAAGCTCTTGATCTTTATTTAAATTGAAAGAGGCAGGTAAAGTAAATTGAAAAACTATTTGTAATGTTGCATGAAAAGTTCCTCTAGTAATATCAAAAATATTTCTATATGAAAATGTAGAGGCTTTGAAATCAATATTATCGATTACTGCCAAATTCCAAATGTTTGGCCCTTTAATTAAGTTTTTTCTAGGATCTGCATTTAGTGTTCTGAATCTTTCAAGTTGATTTTCATACCATTTAGTATATGAGATAATAGATGCTGAACGAAGAATCTCTTATAGATATAGTAATAAATTTGGTTTTTGATACATTGAAGATATAATATGTAAAAGCCAAATTTTTGTTCCAGAAAAGGCAATCATAAGTAGAATAGAAGTTATCAAAGCAGTTGTTTTTGATATTTGATTTGTATTAAGTAATTTTTGTGAAAGTCCACATTGAAACCTTTTAGTATTAACAACTTTTACTTTATTCTGATAGAGTGTTGTAAGAAGAGTTTGAAAGAAACTATAGATAATATTAGGCAATGCATCAAAGTAATTTTCATATGTTTCCAACTGATCTATATTTTGATTAATTTCAGAACATGAATATAAAACCTCTTTGCCTATTCTTTTCCCCATCATCAAAGCCTTTATTGGAGTTATCTGAGACTTTTCTTTAGCTAAGCTATTTAATTCAATGTTTTTTGTTCTCATTGCAATTTTAATAAGTAGTTTACTTGGAATTTTGATAAGCTTTGTTCCACTGGCACATTATTAAAGATAGTTGTAGATATTTGGGATAAAAGCCTTTCTTGTAGTTCCTGATTATCTGATTCTGCTACTG
>CAJVPU010001231.1:0-13540 GCA_910591775.1 Dentiscutata heterogama | reverse complement strand
CATTTTCTAAGAAAAGACTTTAAAGAGATAATCTGGACATTTAGATGCAAGGTTGTCAATGAGTGGGAGAAAGAAAATGGAATCTTGACCAAGAAAAAAAAGAAAAAGAAGGGAAAACGGAAAAACAGTAACAAGAAGAAACAAAAGAAACCAGTGAGAAAACTTCAGTCAGATCGAGAGATTAAAGAAGCTAAGATATGGAAAAAAGTAGAAAAGCATATGTATGGTTTTTTACAGTGTAACATCAAACCGGCTTGGTCAGGTCTATATAGACCACGTACTCGAAAACTTACGTAAGCAATCTTGACGAGGCTAGCAACTGCCATCTGTAGATCTGGAGGACTACTTCCAGGAAGTTGGAAGCCGAAGGGGAGGAGAATAGTTGTTGTGGCAGATTGTATCTAGGCACCCTAAGGCAGCCGGATGAGCTTTTATTGTAGAAAAAGAAAGGTTGAAGGCAATAGTTTAAAACCTTTGTATAATAGTATACACATTCTTTGTTCAATAAAGGCAGGATTGCCAAAAAAAAAAAAAAAAAATAGATATTCAGTAGGTACAAAACAAGTTTCTATAAACGCTTTTCCTAAAAATATATTCATTTATCTTTTTGAATATGAGCCTTCTTTCTGGTATAGTCCTGTGCAATAAAAATATTCGTGTTCTTTTCAGGGTAAAGCTGGAGAACAAAGATTGAAACAATTAGTTAATTATGATTATTAGAATGTTAGATAAGATCCAAAACTAAGAACTATAGAATACATTTTATTTATAGACAATGAAAATTCTTACGGAGTTAGCTTTAGTTGGTCTCAATCTGAATTTAAAGAGAACAAACATATTTTTTACTGCGGCACTGCAACTTGTAAATTTATAGCAGATTCTGGAGAATTTTCTAAACAGTATGAGTTAATATGGGAGCTTGTTAACAAAATAATCCTTCAAAACTATAGTTTTATAGTTCTAAAGAATCGTTTTGTTAGTTATCATTATTATTATTATTTTTATTATTCATTTATTTTATTAGACCCACTGTACCAAATCTACCACAAGTCCACTAGATGGATCCAAACGTGAATTCTTCAAATGGCAAAACAACCCAAAAAAATTATAGATTTATTTTACCTCGAGTACCCTTTTAACAATTAAATAGATAATTTTTTTTTTTTAGTTTACCTCTTGGATATAGTTTAAAAGGGACGACTACGACTATTATGCATGAGGAAGGGGTGCATAATAATCAGTTACCTGATATCATTTTTTAATAATAATTTTTGTTTTTTATATCTTTAGAGATATAGCGTATAAGCAATATACTCTAGTAGATTTAGATCAATAAGAAGTATTGCAATAATTAAATAGCACTAAGGCTTTAATTGGTGCTATAAAAAATAAAAGTCGATCTTTATGCTCAAACTGGTAATAGTGAATATTGGAGTTGCTACATCAACTTCCACACTTTTGGTAGTACGTGATCGTAGCTCTAGCTATTATGCTAATAAATAATCCAATTTGAAGTTTCTCCTTGATGAATATATATCACTTACGCTTATTAAATAGGAAAGTGATTAATTATTACTTTAGGTAATTCTTTTTATATTACATTTTTATTTATATAGTATATAAAATTTATATTTATGTAGCTAACTTTTTCAATTGATTATATTGATCTAGTGATACAGTAAAATTATCCCAATGATTGCTATAATATAAGTTTTAACGATTAATCTATAACATCATTGGGACAATTCTACTGCATTACTATATTGATCATATCAACTACCGGGATTATAATGCTAGATCTATATGAATTATGTAATCAGTTTAATTCAAAATGTAATTCAGAAAGTCTTTTATTTATTAAATGTTTTCACGAGTAGCAATTGGCATATTATAGTATTCATTTAAGATTCAAAATTTACAGTTAGAAAGTTAAATTATCAAGCAATAAATAGTATATATTTTAAATTTTATACCTCTTGAAATATTACATTTTATGTTATTGGGATAATCAACTATATAGTGAAATAGCGGTTTGCAAAAAGATATGACTTTTGCAGGTCATAATGTTATATAAAATCATGAGAAATCGGCCAATTCTAGTAGATTTTTCAATTTTTAGAGAATTTTAAAGATTCTGAATATAATATAGACGTTATTATTGCACTTTGCAAAAAGGTGTTCTCTGCAGATCACAATATTGTGTGAAAATTAGAGATTCTGTAGATTTTAAGAATCTTACTAATTTCAAATAAATATAAATATGACTGATCAAAAATATGAATTAATATACAATTAAGAATCTCTAAAATTTTTCTCGTTTATAATCACAAAAATCATGGGGTTACATCTTTTTACAAAATGCTATAATCGAAAATAGAGAATTAAAATCTCAGAAATTTTCTGCTATTATCATCATGAAATCACAGGGTCATACCTTTTTGCAAACTGCTATAAAGTCTAATCTAAAAGTCTAAAAAAATGTTAAATCAAAAATCAGAATCAGAAATCATTGATTTCTTTTTTTTTTATAATCATCAAATTTCACATATTTTTGCAAACCACAATTAAATTTCATCAATATCGCTAGTGATTCTTCACTTTGTATGATTTTAATTTAATGTTTTCATGATACCTATAAAAAGATAACTATAATATTCATTATCTTGAGTCTTCTAGTTACAATTCTATAAATGTTAACTTACCCCAAAAGATCTTTTCTTTACTGATCAAATATATGCCGACAACTAGCTCAACACATAATTGTGTTGTCTTTTGATTTTTATATTTTCACTTTTCTCTTAAATTTTATTTTTACTTTTTCTGCTTTTATTCCAAGTGGAAGATATGAACATTTCTCAGTTCTAATTAATAAGAAACTCTATTTTTTAATGGTAGATATAATGATACTAATTCTACTGTTATGAATGAATTTTTTTATTTAGATATTTCTAAACCATTTACAATGACAGACAATGTTATAATACCTTGGATTGACCTTAAAATTAGAATTTTGCTATCTAGCAAGCTAATAGGTTCATATTCAGTTTGCAATATTCATATTAACAGAAGATAATTGGAACCTAAAAATAAAGTTACTACAGAGATTAATGAACTGTTTTCAAATGCTATTAATGAAGCCCATATAGTTAAAATTATATTATGAATTGATAAAAATGCAAATACACATTCTATATCAAATATTCTATATGAATTTAAATTGCTTTTTCTTAACTTTTATTACAATTTTTTGTAATAACCAAAAACTTATACATGAATTATTATCAATATAAGAAATTGATTAGCCGGTTTTGAAAAACTTAACCAGCTAAGCTAAAAATAGCTTTAGTCAATTTTTTATTATTGGCCAGGATCATTAAATGAATATGATAAATTTTCCTTGTTATTAGCATTAATATTTCACATAGTGATTTCTTTAGATGTATTACTAATTAGATAAAACAGTTTCTGATTTTCAAACAGCATAATATCGTAGACGACAGATCTTTCTTTGTTGCCACCTCCCATGGTAGTGTCTCCGAAAAATAGTCAGATCTAAAGGTAAATTCATTAAAAAATACACAAATATAATTTTACAAAAGTTTATATTATCTGATTATGATTTTTTTTTTTTATGCTTGAAGTAGAAAATATTCATAATGAAAGACCTTTGGCTTTTAATTGATATATAAATAAAGGTATATGTTTTGCAAACATGTGCATATACGGTGTAATGTTTGCTTTCCGATAAAGCCCAAAATTTTGCAAAGAATTTATAGAACCTTGCGAAGAATAACAAAAAGCTCAAACCCAATTTTCTACATCAATCTTAAATTGGTAAATTTCTTGATTAGTAAGTTGTAATTGTCATAAAATATTGTACAATCAGTAAAATTTACGCTATAATTGCTTAATATTTTTTTCGCATATACCTGAAATAAATCGAGATGCTAGAAATTTTTCTAATATTTTTTTTTTATCTGTGCCCATTAGCGAAGTTCAATTCTACTTGCTACCTGCAGATTTAAAAAATTCAAAGCAAACTCCAAAATTTTTAAATACTGCTTCAATATTTGGCTTTATTTGCTTTTTGAATTCTTTTTTTTTAGTTAAGTCGTTAAAAAAGCATTCCATTAATGTATTTGATATATGCAAAAGCAAATAAAGCTTATCAGAAATATACTTATTTTGATCAATAGCTGAAAATAAAGCTAATTTTTTTGTACCTAATAAAATTTTAAATTTTATATGAATATATATATAAAATATATAAAATTTATAAATATCGCCAAAAATATTTATTAAATTTATTTAAAAAAAATTATATTACAACAATTATATATTACACTTAAAATTTCCCGTATTGGTCTATCCAATCTCGATCTATATCCCACCGAGATGCTGCATCACAATTGCAGTACAAACAAAAATAGTTTGTATTTGGAGCATTTAGTCTAGAGGTTGGACCCGTTGAGAAAATCTCTACCTGGGTATTATTAAATTATCCAGGTTATCTAGGTAAATTATTATATATCTTATAGCACAATTTCTACCTGGGTCCAACCCCTAGTTTAGTCCCATAATTATATATATGAACTTCCAGTCTCTACAAAAATAAAGTTCGACTGGCTATTAAATACTATCATGATCAAAAAAACCATTATTTTTGAGATCTAAAAGTTCATTTTCAAATATATACCCAACTTTCGCTAATTTATTGTATTTTTTATTTCTGATATATAGGCAAATGCTAAAAAGATAATTAATACTTAATTGTTAAATAATAAATAGTTAAAGTTAATATATGTAAAACTTACCAATATTGATTATCTGGCTTCAAAACTATTTTACCTTCGTTTAGAAAACAAATTATCATTATTACGTGGTTTTGCTTATAACCCACATTATACCTGTTACTACCAAGTTTTAACTTAATCGTATCTTCCAGAACAAGAGTAGAAGGAGAAGATTTTTTCCAAACCAGAACAAGAACATTCAGAATAGATTTGATTGATCTAAAAGCACCATTTTGAATTTCTGTTTGTTCATTTACTATCATGTTACTATGTTCAGATGATATACTATCATCCTGATTGCCAATATTAAAAATCCCAATTCCAATTTTTTTATTTATTAAGTTTGTTATTTTAATCCTTTGCACTGCAACTTGATGCTCTTGAACAAGTTGGGGTTTAATAGCAGCTAAATGGCGATAGCCGTCACGGGACAGCAGAGACTCATCGGATGCCCGAACAATAGTATCCAACTTAGAAAGTTCCTTTTCCTTATTGAATGGCTGGTAATTCAATTTAACGCTTTTATCATTAACATCTAATTGAATGCTACGCACGTGGGCGATAGGTTGTTTATTTCCTGAAACTAATTGATGTTGTATAATTAGAGATGATAATTCTTTTTCAGACTTCTTTCCAAAGGCAACAAATTGTTTGTTTTGTCCTAATGTTGATTGTACACTTGAAAAGGGTCTTTTTTTAATATTTAATTACTTGTCAGAATTTCTACTATCGGTGGACTTCAAGTACAATTCAAATGCTGTTTTCTCATTCTTAAAAGTGCTTACTCCATTTTGGTAGCAGTTTCCAACACTTAATTGTCCATTGAAATTTTCACCCTTTGCAGATTTCAAGTACTATTCAAATACTTTTTTCTCATCTTTAGGAACACCTATTCTATATTGGTAACAATTTCTAACAAATACTTGTCCATTAGAATTTCTACTCTTGGCAGATTTAAAGTACCATTCAAATGTTTTTTCCTTATCTTTAGGAATGTTCAAGTTACTTTGCTAACAGTTTTTAGTATTAGACTGTTCATTAGGATTTTCGCCCTTGGTATCCTTTTTGCCAACCTTGTAAACTGAATTTAATTTGAATACCCATTTTTTACTTAGGCTTAAATTTCTATCAAACACTACAAAATTGATATAGTATTTTTGACAAAGTTGATCATTCAAATGAAGCTCAGCCTTTAAATTAAGAGCAGCCGAACTTTATATAGCTTTAGGCAAAGATTTGGCATTAGTTTGTGAAACTTTTCTTCAAGGTTGTTATTTCTACATATTGTACATGGTCCTACATTTTTATGTGGTGAACCCTTTGGCATTGTTACTAGTGGAAGTCACACCTATTTTAGGATCTTGAAAAATGATTTTAGGATCTTTGAAATTAAGATCTTGCCAAATGTAAATATAAAGTTTCAGACCATAGTATATTTAGAAAAAAAGATACATGTTGTTTTTACGTAACCCTATATTTACTATGTATTTAATAAAAAATAGCCAATCAACACTAGATTTGCAATAATCACATTTTTTTTGATCGGAGTCAAATCTGCCTATATAACCAATCAAAACCTGTAATTTGTGGACACACATTTGTATAACCATATTGTCTGAACAGTAAAGTCCTTTGGACAATAAAAAGCTAAAATTGCTTCAGAAGTTCATTACAGGATTGACTTTATTAAACTGTAGTAATAATATGCAAATTTGATAGACGCCCTTGTTTATTTCTAGGTTACAATTGGGGACAAGTTTCTATAGATTATGCTAATTTAACTTCAACTATGAACAATGTTTAAAAATTAAAAAGTGCTAAATCGAATCATGGGCTAGGGGAAGTCATCTAATAGAATAAGTCAAATTGATATTTTTGTACTTTATACATACTTTGCTTATTTCTTGCCCAAATAGAAAAAATTACAATATATATTTAATTTTTTCTCAATTTTTGAAGGAATTGATTAATTTTGTATATCATTCGATAAGGTGAATCGAACAGTACTCAAATATTTAATTCTGACCAATGAATCGCAAGATATTGCCAAAAATATAAGTGTACCACAATATTTCCATACCATAATATCCAATCCACCCATATAACTTTAAATTGTTATAACTTTTTTAAAATAAAATGCTTATTCAAATTTATTAATTATATTAAAACAACAAAATAGAAAGAGAAATTTTAATTTAATTTGTTTTAAAAAAGCTACATATATAACTATTTGAAAAATTGCACGTTTTTATGCTCTACAAAAATCTTAATATTACACCTTCAATATTTAGAAAGCAAGGCTTGATATGCATAAAATTTACTAGTTGTATAGCCTGCTCTATATAATTTCTAATCAGAAGTTCATACATAACAGCCTATGGAATTATCTAAGTAATGTAAATTCTTCAAACCGAAAATTGTTTTCATACATCACACCAGGAATCAGAAATCTAGAAAAAATGCCAATGCATGATTGGCTAAAAATGATTTTTAACCAATCACAGATTTGCATTTCTGATTTCTGGTGTGACATATGGGCAGATTTTTACAATTCGAATATGTCACCTGAATTGAACGTGATATCTAAAAATAGATAGCCAATAAAAATTTTTAATGATCAAAATAAAAATTTTATATACTCATATCATTATATACAAATATCTAATATCTATAGAACTTGATAATGACCAGTAAATGCCAACTTTGTCAAGAAATCTTTTCTACTCGAAAAGAACTTTAACCCATAAAAGAATTAGGCATCGAAATAACAAAATTATACCTCACTGTTATTTACTTAATAAGCCCCCTTTTGAGCAAATCATGATTTATCAAGATGCATTTATAGTTCTTATTAAAAAACGTCTTGGTTTTAACAGGCATTCAGTTGGCACAAAACAAGTTTCCATTAATGCTTTTTCAGAAAATATATTTGTTTACCTTTTTGAGAATGAGCCTTCTTTTCGATATAGTTCTGTACAACGAAAATATACTTGTTCATTTCAGGGTGAAGCCGGAGAACTAAGATTAAAGCAATTGATCAATTATGATTATTGGAATATTCGACAAAATCAGAAATTAAAAACTAAAGATTATGTTTTATTTATAGATAATGACAGTTTTTATGAAGTTACCTTCAGTTAGTTGCAAACAGAATTAAAAGAGAACGATCATATTTTTCAATACGGAACTGCTACTTGTAAATTTGTAGCAGATTCTGGAAAATTTTCTAAACAGTAAGAATTAGAAGATTTGTATTTTACTAACATAATACTTTAAACTATAATTCACTTTATTTTTTTTGATTTATAAGATTTGCCGTAACTCAAACGAATCACAATAACTTGTGAGCACTAAACCTACCACAAGTTTATAGTGTTGATTCAAATAAGAATTCTTTGATGAATATGAGATCCTCCCAAAATGGCTGTAGATTTATACTACCCATGTCCCTTTTAAGCAACTTAATAAGTAAACACTAAGGTAAATATATTTAAGCAAATATAGTATTATTTTATTTGATTCTAATAAAAAATAAATATTAAATATATAACAGTAGTCGATATGCGTAGTCAATAATCAATTGAAAGAGAATTCAGCTATATAGACAAATATTTTCTTTTGCATAAAGTATCAAATAAAAAAAAATACTTGAATATTGTAACTAAATTTTTTTTATTTAAAAGTTCGATGATATAATGATTTTTTAAAAAACAAACATAAAGCAGCATTCAGCAGTATTCGTTTATTATAATAAAAAAAAAAAAAGCCAAATATCCTGATGAAATATATGCGATTGTAATTGCATAAATTAAATGCAAAGAATTCAATTTTAAAACTTTGATAGTAGGTAATTCTAATTGATAGCATTATCTAAAAGATTTATTTATATTTATAATGTATCTCTTCATTAATAGGTTACCCGGATAACACGTAACTGGATTTAACACATTAATATATTAATTATTTCAGGTAATTTTTTATTTTGAAATTATATATTTACTGTAAAATTTTTATTTTTAATAAAATTTCAATACTTAAACATTCCATGAAAAATTGAACTTTAAGTTTAGATGCTTCATTTATCTACTTTCTTTGATAAATTAAAATATTACTGAAGATTTTAATTTTATTAATGAGAATGCATTAGTTTCACTTATTAAGCGTGATGATTTGCAAATTGAAGAGATAAAGATTTGGAATTATGTTATAAAGTGGGGAATTGCACAAAATACTAATTTACCTTCTGATCCTAAAGACTGGTCTGATGAAAATTTTATGGCTCTAAAAATTACTCTGAAATTTATCTTATATCTTTACTTTCAAATGTCTAGAAAAGATATCGCAAATTATGTATTTCTATATTTTCAAATTTTTGAAAAAGAACTTTGAGAAAATCTGATTAAAAGTTTTTTATCATCTGATCATAAAGTTACTTCATCAATTCTACCACCTCGTATTATTTTAATATCAGAATTACCAGCTAAATCAATTGAACCATTTTCAACCATTATTAATGAAGAACATGTAGCAGAAATTGTATCATGGATTGATAAAAAAGCTACTTGTCAAAATTATTAATGAATTAATAAAATATAAAATTTAATAAAATAATGTAGTACTTACAAGTTCTCAATGAATAATAATTTTATCATATAAGAATAAAAGTCTATATGCTATTACTTTAGCAATATGCAGCTTTATTTGCTGATATATAACACCTTTCATTTCGTTAGACAGATGGTATACATTTCTTTAAATAAATTTTAATTCTAAATTGTTAATTACAGTACCTAAGTTGACTCTATTCTAAGTATAAAATACTCATATTATTTACTGTTATGAAATTTAAATAGTATCTAATAATATTGCCAGTAATATATACTGGTTCATAATGCTTGACATTTCTGAAGCTAAAAGAACATTTACTATCATCATAGTAACTACACTCTTGTGATTTATTATAATTTCCATCGTCAAAATATTGTAAAACTGTATAATATCTGGTGCTATTTATTTTTATTTGCATTAAATAAATATTCTTGTTAATGATTATTATTTAATATCTCCAAATTATAAATTGCTTTATTACCTTTCGTAACCCTACAGAATTTAAAAATATTTGGATAGCAACCAAGCATCTTTATTTTTCTTTTTAGACAATTCTAGACCTGCAATATAAGATTGTTGGTCTTGCAAAATATTACCACTATGAGACTCTTAGTAATAGCTTAAGCTTTCTATAAAAAAAAAAAAACTTGAGTTAATATTTGTATTCAAATTAATTATAAAATGGTAATTATTAGATCCGGGCTGGTAAGTCAAAAAATTTTTTGAGAAAATTTTGCTTGTCTTATGTACAAATGAGCTAATTATTTTATTTTTAATTTAATAAATTTTCTTTATCATTAACATTAATATTTCGGATAGTAATTTCTGTGGGAGTATTGTTCATTAAATAAAAGAGTTGTCGATTTTCAAAGGACATTATATCATAGATGACAGAATTTTTTTTGCATCTCCCTCCCATAGTCGTACCTCCAAAAAATAATCGAACCTAATAATAAATTTATTAAAAAATACACATTATAGCTAAAGTTTATATTACCTGCTCATGATTTTTTTTTCTATGCCCGAGGTGGAAAAAATTTTTAAAAAAAGACCTTCTGTCTTTAATTGCTGCATAAATAAAGGTATATGCTTTGCAAATACATGCATATACGGTGTTATATCTGCTTTTCGATAAAGCCCACATTTTTGCAAAGAATTTATAGAGCCCAGAGAAGGACAGCAAAATGTTCGAATCCAATTTTCTGCATCAGTTTTATATTGATAGATTTCTTGATCAGAAAGTTGTGATTGTTGTAAAAGCTTATATAATTGGTAAAATTCATGCCACAATTGCTCAATATCTTTTCCTTGTACACCAGAAATAAATTGTGACACTGGAAACCTTTCTAACATTTTTTTTTTATCCAAACCCATCAATGGAGTCCAGTTTCATTTGTTGTTCGTTGATTTAAAAAATTTGAACTAAATTGCAAGGTCTTTAAATACTGATTCAATAGTAGGTTTGATTTGTTTTTCGAATTCTTTTTTTTTGAATAAGTTGTTGAAAAAACATTCCATTAATACATCCGATATACGGAGAAGCAAGTGCAACTCATCGGGAATATAATAGTTTTGATTAATTGCTGGAAACAAGAATGGTTTTTTTGTATCTAATTGAAAATATCGATTTAAAATTAATAAATTCTATACAATACTCTAAAGAAAGTATGTAACTTACATTTAGAATTGCCAGCATTTGTCCAAACCTGATCCATATCCCATCGTGATTCTGCATTGCAATTACAATACAAGCAAAAATACTTGGCATTTGGAGTATTTAATCCTATTATAATATACATGAACTTCCAATCCCCGCAAAAATACAACTTCACAGGCCAATGAATACCACTACTATTTAAAAAACCATTATTCTTGAGATCAGAGAGCTCATGCTCAAATATACGTCCAACCTTCATCAACACATCATACTTTTCATGCCCAATATACAGACAAATACTAAATAACAAAATAATTAAAATAATTAAATACTATACAATTAAACTTACTTATAGTATTCATTATAATCTTACCAATATTGATTATTAGATTTTAAAACCTTCTTGCCTTCATTTAAAAGACAAACAGTCACTATTACGTGGTTTTGCTTCTGACCAATGTTATGGCTGTCACCTTCAAGTTTTAATTTAATCGTATCTCCTGGGACAAGAATAGGTGGAGAAGACTGCTTTCAAATAGGAAGAAGTATAGTTAAGATAGATTTGATTGACCTATAAACACCATTTCTAATTTCACATTGATCGACTACTATTTCATTATAAATACAGGGTTGACTACTTTGACTATCAATACTAAAAGTTCCTATTTTAATTGTCTTATTTATTGAATTTGTTATTTTAATTCTTTGTGCAGCAACAAGATGTTCTTGAATGAGCTGGGGCTTCACACTAGCCAATTGACAATAACCGTCTCTAGACAACAAGGATTCATTACATACTCGAATGGTGGCATCTAGCTTAGAAAGTTCTATTTTTTTTTTAGATGATTGGTAATTTAAGTTAATTGTTTTATTATTAAAGCCCAATTGAACTTTATATATATGAACAATTGGTATTTCATTTTCTGCAGTTAACTTATGCTGTGTGATTAAAGCTGAAAGTTCTTTTTTAGAATCTTTCCCAAAAGCAAAAAATTAGTTGTTTTGCCCTAATAATAATTGGAGACTTAAAAGAGGTTGTTTTCTAATATTGTTTATATTAGAAACCTCTAATTTACTGTCTAAATTTCTGCTATTAGCAGATTTCATATACCATTCAGATGCCTCTATTTTATCTTTAAAAATACCTATTCCATTTCGATAACAATTTTCAACATTTAATTGCTCATCTGAATTCCCACCACTAGCAGATTTTAAGTACTACTCAAATGCTCTCTTTTCATCTTTAAGAATGCCTATACCATCTCGATAACAATCCCCAACATTTAATTGTCCATTCAAATTTCTGCCACTGGCAGATCTCAAGTACCATTCAAATGCTTTTTTTTTTTCTTTAGAAGTGCCTATGCCGTTTTGGTAACAATTTTCAACATTTAATTGCCCATTTGAATTTCTACTACTAGCAGATTTCAAGTACCATTCAAATGCTTTCTTCTTATCTTTAGGGATACCTACGCTGTTTTGGTAACAATTTCCAACAATTAATTGCCCATCTGAATTTCCACTACTAGCAGATTTCAAGTACCATTCGAATACTTTTTTTTCATCTTTAGAAATACCAATGCCATTTTGATAGCAATTCCCAACACTTAATTGTCTATGAGAATTTTTATCTCTAGCAGATTCTAAGTACTATTCGAATGCCTTCTTTTTGTCTTTGTAAATGCCTACGTTACTTTGATAACAATTATCAATATTGAGTTGTTCATTGGAATTTACTTCTTCAATATACTTTTCATGAAAATCATAAGTTAAGTTTGATCCATATTTCAGTCTTTTATATGAGCTTGAAAGGTTTCTGTTAAATACCACAAGCTCACTATAATGCTTGTGACATAGCTGGTCATCTAATTTAAGTATAATTTTTAACTTTGAAGCAGCTTGGCCTTGCATAACTTTTGGCAAAAGCTTCTGTGTCAGTTTGCAAAACTTTTCTGTTAGGTTGTCCTTGCCACAAATTGCACATGGTCCTGTATTTTTACACTGTGAACCCTTCGGCATTGTTACTAGTGAAAGTTATGCCTATTTGAGGATCTTGAAAAACTATTTTGGGATCTTTGAATTTAGGATCTTGTTAAATATAAATATAAGATTTCAACTCATAATATTAAAAAACAAAACCTGGGGCTTCGTAAAAAGAAATAGCACTTTTACTATTATGACTATTGTACTAAATATATCAACCAATAAATGTGAATTTAGTGTAAGACAAATTTACAATAATCACAATTTTTATTTATCTGATTGGTAGATCTTATTCGTAAACATCACCAAAATCACAAAATCTGCCTATATGAGCACCACCTGGGTGTGTAATGCAGCTATGTATGTGGAGATTGAGGAAGTTACAGATCATGATAGCAGCTCCCTTCATAGACCTATCTGAATTTGCCCAATAGTATGTGTAAAGGTTGTTGTTATGGAAAGAGAATTTAGTTTTGCTCAAAATCTTAGTCTTAGTAAT
>CAJVPU010001230.1:0-13541 GCA_910591775.1 Dentiscutata heterogama | reverse complement strand
TAAGTGTTGTTTATTACCCCCTCTATCTGAGTCAAAAAGAGGGGGGGGTTATGTTAAACAGAGTTTTAACTTGGTGTAGCCTTATTAATAAATAATATATAAAATATGTATAATTTAAACTTTACACAGGTTGAATTAATGAATAACAAGTATATATTAAGAGACAAATCTCTTGGTATATATTTGTTATTCTGCTACATATTTGCCAAATAACTGTAATATATCAGTAGCATATTGGTAATATATAGATTAAATATTGGGAGATAAATCAATAATAATAATATTATAGTAATATATCAAGATATTCTGATGTCTTATTCTTATCCAAAAAGTGCTAAAAGTAAGATATTGGGATATTCTAGTATGTTACTGTTATATTATCATTATTGATCTACCACCTAATATCTAACCTATATACTACTAATATGCTACTAATATGCTATAGTTATTTGGTAGATATGTAGTAGAATAATGAGTATATATTAGGAGATTTGTCTCCTGATATGTATCTGTTATTTATTGATTCAATTTGTGTCAATTTAAGGAAAACTAATTTGTTAAGACTTTGGGACTACACAGATTCTAAAAATATGTGTCAAAAAATATATAATTTAATGGTTAGACTTAACCTTTATTTTGGTACTAGATTAGAGAAAAGTCATAAATTTCTTTATAAAAAGAGATTAGTAAGTATTACTAAGTGCCAATTACATGTTGGTGCATGATTTAGATTATTCTAGAAATGATCTTTAAATTTTAAAAAATCTCTAACTGAATTAGAGTAACTATACAAGATAGCATGATTATATACTAGTACAATAGGTGGTGCAAAACACCACTCATCTTATACAGAAATTAATAACTATCACAGTATATATGATATGTAGTTATGATCTATTAGAATTTATTTACTAAAAAAAAAATTGCTATAGTATTTACTTGTTAATATAACAATTGAGTTTGTTTATATTGAAATTATTACAATTTTTACTATTAAAATTATTATAAAGTATTCTGTTGATAAATCTTTTACTCTAGTAATTATAATATATAGTTATAATTTTTATAAAGTTATTGTATAAAATTTTGATACAAAACTTATTTGCTATTTTAAAAACAATTATATGTAGTTAGTTTGTATTAGAAATTTTATAATTTCTATGATGAGATACTTTAAAAATTTTATTACAGAACTTATCACTTTAGTATCTATAATATATGATAAAGCTAGTTTGTGCTTAAAGATGAGTTCACTTAGCTAGTAGTCAACTAGCTAATTAGCTATAGCTATAGCCAATATAGTCAACTATAGCAGCTTAGCTAACTAGCTAGCTAATTCTAAATTTTTTATTTTCTGGCTAATAAATTATATTTATTGATTAATTTAGCACCAAGTATACAAATTATATAGAATTATTGCAAGAAATACTTTAGCTAATACAATAATAAAAAAGCTAACAAAATTGGCTAAGTATTTTACTAAATTAATCTCATTTCTTGAATTTTCAAAAAGTCACTCTTTATGTAAATAGCATTACAATTAGATTGCTGCTAAATTTTCTTTATCAAGCAATTAACAGATAAATTAAATTTATATAAGAGCAAAAAAAAAAGAGTAAAGCTTTTTAATAAAAAAAGTTTTACAGATTTTGGATTCAAGTTAATCCAATTTCTATTATTTTTGGTGTTCAAGTTAATTCAACTTCTATTAATTTTGGTGTTCAAGTTAATTCAACTTCTGTCAATTTTGGTGCTCAAATTAATCTAACCTCTATTGTTTTTAGAGTTCAAGTACCTTTGCCAGATCTAATATATGAAAGTCTTTTAGAGTGGATTAGTAAGCTTGAAAGTGCTAATAGGCAATTATTAGCTGAAAATGAAGAGTTAAAAAAAAAGTTATATAAAAGATTTACTAACCAACAAAATCATATTCAGTCTATTATAGAAATCACTAAAAAAGAGTGAAATAATTTGTATGAGAATATAATAAGATTGATAAAAAATCAAAAGCAATTTTCTTTGAATAGCCTCTTAGGATATTCTTTTTTCAAATAGTTTGCTAAATGAAATCCAGTTGTTGTAAAGTTTATAGAAACTTTTACTCATAATGAAAATAAACAACAAAATAAAGAGAAGCTTTTTAAAAGTGCTATAGCTATTGATGCTATATATAAATCAAGGCTTTTAAAATATATTTCTACAATCAATTTGGCTACTTCAGCAATTAAATATTTATTGGCAAGATCGAGAATGATTGTGAATATTGACAATTATATTATTAGTTCTAGTATATGTTTTTTCTTGTTATAAAACAATTTTTTTTTTAATTTTATAAATACTTAAGATATTTTATTTTTTTAAATAGCTATACAAAATTTACTAACTAATTAGAAAATTTAGTTATAGAGCAGCTACCACTTCCCAAAGGTCTTCTATTTTTGGCTTTTAACAATAAACAAAAAGACTAAAAAAATTATTTAAATCATAAGCATAATATAGTTATATTTTATACTATTATAAGCTTTGTTGTTTTTAAGTTTCTAAATAACTATATTCAGATTACAGATCCTTTGTTATATTTCAAACTTATCCAAAAGCAATATGAAGAATTATTTTATTTAATATTACTTATTAATTATTTCTCAATTATTTTAGAAGAACTTTGTATTAAAAAAAATTAAAAAATAAATATAATTGATAACTTGATATATAATCAAAGTTAGGCAGGTTGTATAAAAAAATATTTGATTTGTAATATCTTCAATATCAATAACAAAAAACAAGTTTGTCCTATATACCATAATATATTACTAATAATTACTAAAATAAATCAGCAATTTGATAAATCATCTAATATAGTAAATACTAATAACAAGTCTCTAACTATTAATTCTTATACTTTTAGAAAATCAAGTAAGCAATGTTTAGCTCATGAGGTTTATATATCACAAGTATTCGTTTCTGATCCAATAGAAGTTAATCCTAACTCAATTGCTAACAATTGAAAAGTCATTAAACATATTAAAGAAATGTCTAAAGTTAAGAAAAATAGTTATAAATAGGTTGTAGTTGCTTGTAATAATGTACTGTATCATCATATACTAAAAATAAAAAAAGATTTTTCTTGGATTATATTAATTCCAGGTGCTCTTTATAAAGAAATGAATATGCTAAAAGCATTTGTCAAATTAAATTAGAATATCAATATAAAAGATTTTGCTCAATATTAAGAATATCAAACAAAGAATTAACTTCAGTTTTTTAAAAAGTGTTTTAATCATTATAAGTTATGAGATTTGGTATATAACATATATAGACAAGCTATAGCTTCTAAGTTAATATGGCTATATATTATTTCTGAGAAAAATTTTTCTGTTAAAGATTATTTAAAATGGGCTCAAAATCAAACTGATTTTATATTTAAATTGAAGTATAAGCAAATCTTTGTTTATTTGCAATCAATTATTAACTTTTGCACTAGAGTTTATTTTAATAGACCTTCACTAAGACTTGTGGCAAGACAAATATTTGCACCTATTTAGTTTGCTTGGCACTATCTAATTTATTAATTAATTAAGATTTATAATAGAGAGCAAATATTATATTTAAGATCTAAACTTTATAACATAATTCAAGAAAGAATTGTAACTTCATGATTTAAACTTTTAAATCAACATCAAGCCATAATGTGATACTTGAAGAGATAAATAAATCTCTCAAGTCTTTAATTTCTTTAATATCTTTACAATAGCATTAGGAAATTGTGGCTCATAATTGAACAAAGTTTGTAAATTTATATACTAATCTTTTTAATTTAATAGAATATTCTAAAAATAAAACCTATGAACCTCAAATACATCCTAATTATATTTCTGAATTATGTTAATTTCAAGCTCAGATAAGGAAATCACAGTTTGTAAATCCAAATGTTAATAATTATATTTTTTAAAATATGAGTGAAGAATAGATACTAAGTAAAGAAATGAAATAATTTAGTAAAATTGTATATTCAAAGAGAATTGAGTTTATTAAAACAAAACTAATTAAAAAAATTTTATTAGGTATTTGGCATCAAATACCTATAATATGTAAAGAGGCAGACCTTCAAAAAACTAATAGTTTTTTAACAAGATCACAAATTTTATCTATTATTAACTCTTTAATTCCTCTTGTAGATGATACAGATTGATCATGTTTTTGAGATTTGTCAAATAGGTCTTGTGATAACTTAATAAGTATTCTTCAAGAAATTAGAAATATATTAGCTAACAATGACATTAATATTAATAATAAAGTATAAAATGAGTAAAGCATTTTTTTATTGTATTTTCTAAGTTATTTTTGAAAAAATTATAGTAAGAAAAAATTTATTTTTTGTATAGAGCAGTAAAGTGCTGAATTGTTATTGTATAGAAATATAGAAATCATAATAGAATTATGTATAATAATTCTGTAATAAACAAATATATAAAAATATTTTAAATAAAAATCATTTTAAAAATAATTTAGTAATTGCAAAATGTGTAACTTTATAAGTTTTATATTAATTTGTGCTATTATTTCATAATTAATTTTGATTGAATTCTTTTGAGTTGTATAAAAAACTAGACACATACTTAAAGTAATTGTACATATACATAAAACTTAAAATTTATATATCAGTACTGAATATATATATAGTATACAAATTTTATCTAATTTTTTTATTTATTTAATATGATTGAATTTTACACAACAATGATACAATTTTGTATTAAAATAATATTTTGATAAAAAATAAAACAAGAACTGACCAATGTAGAATTAAATACCTATTTTAAATACCCATTGCCTAATTATTATTATACAATTCTACTCAAATTAATATAAAGAATACCTTTTATAAAGAATAAAACAAGAACCAACCAATGCAGAATTGAATATCTATTCTAAATATCTAATTTTCTATACTTATCTACTCTAATCAACATAAAAAATACCTCTTATAAATAATTAATATTGACAAATAATAACAATACAGTAACAAAAAAATAATACTGTTAGTAAGATCATTAACAAGACAGCAAAAGTTATAAAAAATAATAACCTAGATACTTCAGTATTTGCTTAAACTGGGCCTGACAATACTAATCTAGTAATCTATTCTGAGTAATAATATTAACTATAATTGTAAAACTAGAAGGCTTAAGCTAATTAAGTCTTAGTATTATAGTAGGTTCAGTATTAGGTTATTAATTTTCTAACTCTTACAATGCAATGGTAATGAGATATGATCTTGTAAATAAGTAGCTAAAACTCATATATAAGTGTACAGAAGTAAATTTTTGTATTAGTAATAATTAAATAGCAAACAATATAATATTAGAATGCTGTTAGTTATATATATATATATATATGTTTTTATTACATTAAAGTTTAATAGTTTTTACTATTTAATATTAAAACTGTAAAAGAATTGTATAATATATGCTTTTAATTTGATTAGTCAATCAGTATAGTATATAGAACAATTTAAAATAAAGTTTAAAATAATCTAAATGATAATTATTGCTAAATAGAGTACGATTATTAATTACTAAATTTGTAAAAATTCTTGATAGTAATTGTATAAGTGTGTAGTAATCTACAAATTTGATCAAAAATAAATCATTTTATTGCAATAGCATGATATGAAATCTAATATCTGCGCATAGTTTTGGAGTATCTTCAGAGAAATCTTAAGTGATCATAATATCAGTTCTTAGAATCAATAATAATATTATTTGTTTTATATCTAAGAAAAAAGAACTCACAGATATAGTAATTTAGTAAAGTAGTGGAGTTGTTGCACTTTCAGATGGCAGGTCTAGAGTTCAACTTCCATAGACAATGTTTTCAAAAAATAGCTTGTATTATGTTGATAATCATAGTTGATCAGTTGGGTCCCAGAACCTGTAATCTTGGTAATACCATGTTTATATAGGAGCTTTAGTATATAAAAAGCCAAAAAACTGCAATAATTGAAACCTGTTTGGGAAGTCTCAAGTTAAAAGTAGCAGTGATCTTTAACAATGTTATAGAAAGACTGAATTTGAAACCAGAGACCAAGATTGGAAAACTGAACAATTAGGTTTTTAAGTGAGAAGATATACTAGCTGAACTACAAGCTCATTATCAAAGGAAAAGAACTTGTGCTTTAGAAGCATATATCAAAAAAAGAAAGACCATGAGGCACTTAAAGTCTAGACAGACTGACTCTTCCAGGTTGCTAGCTAAAAATAAGAAAGTAATCAATAAAGAATCTGGAAAAGAAGGAAGTTAGAATATAGGTACTGGGGTTGTTGTGAAACTTGCAAGAACAGGAGTATATAATAAAAACTAATTAGAAAGGTTGTGGCTTGAGATACAGATTGGGTTATAGCAGTATTTAAAAAAAAAGCTTGAAACATGAATCTGATAGCAGCAGCACAACAGGTATTAATTAGAAAAGGTTACTAAACATGTAGATAAATACATGTGTAGAACATGGACTACTTTGTTAGGCTTACTATAAGGATAAATACCCTTTTGGGAAACTAGATTAACTAGTGGCTAAAGTCTTAGGGTCTTTTAAAGCAAATTATTTTAAAAGGATATATTAGAAGAAACATGGTGCAGAGGTTGAAGCCAGAGAGTTTAAATAGATAGATTTCTAGTTAGGTTATAGGTATAATTACTAGTGTAGAATTTTAAGGTGGACTACTTAAATTATAACTAAAAGTTGTACATGTGGCTAGTTGTAATCTCATAATACTACTATAACATATTATATATCATTTTTGAATCAGTAATACTCACTAGTACTAATAAAGTGCTAAGGGTCTAAATGGTTATCTTGAATATTAAAAAAAAAAAAGATCTCACAGGAAGTATATCACTTCAATATATTAACTTTTACAAACAATATTGGATAATATCCTAATCTCAGTAATAAGACATTATGAATTAAATAGTAATTTAGTTGATGATGATTACAGTTGTGAAATTAAATAAGAAATTAAACATGGAAAAGAGACAAGATATTATCTCTTAAACTATATTCCAGGTAAATTTTCCTGGAATTTTAAAAAATATTTATAATTTTTTAAATAAAATTAAAAATTATTAATAGTATAGAGTATATTTTATATATACAATATTTTATTTGAAATATATTCTATAAGCTTCATTATGAAATTTTTTTAATTTTGCTAGAAATCT
The DNA here is from genome assembly GCA_910591775.1 of Dentiscutata heterogama. Lineage (NCBI taxonomy): Eukaryota > Fungi > Glomeromycota > Glomeromycetes > Diversisporales > Gigasporaceae > Dentiscutata > Dentiscutata heterogama. Next base: position 6,323 of record CAJVPU010001230.1, on the reverse strand, counting down.
TTAAAGTAAAAAAAATTTAAAGCTCTTGCTTTAAAAATTTTTACTATAAAATTTTTCTTTAAATTTTTTTAAATTTTTATATGTTTTCACCTTTAAAAAAATTTTGCTTCTAATACAAGTCTTAATTTTTATTAGTAAATCATCAAAGGTGTAATAATAAAAGTTGTTATCCTTTATATAAACTACAATATTGTATTAAGAAATATATATTTAAAACTAATATTTCAAGAGTTCATCAAGAATTTGTAAATAATTTTTTTAGCTAAATTTTTTTTTTAAATTTATTTGTTTTTAGATTATAAGTAGCCCAAACCTTTATTCTTATAATATAAAATTAAATACTACTATAATATAATCCTTATTTTCAAATATTATTAAAAAAATTTTTATTTAAATATTTTAAATTTTAAAAAAAGTAAATCATAACAAATTTATAGCAATTTTCCAGGCAAATTTGCCTGGAATTGTCTATAGTTTAAGGGATAGGTTTAAAGAGAGTGTGATCTCAATAGTAACGAAGAATGTGAACACTATGTGTAGTCAATATTTATGCGAAGTTTTTTTTATCTCTAATGACAATAACTAATTCAATATCCAATAGCTATAAACTTGAGAAAACGATAATAAATGCAAAATAATAGCCCTATAAAAAAATTCTGTCGGCAATATTCTAAAAACTTTTAAGTCATTCTGTTTTTGTTTAAAAAATGTTCTGAAAGGAGTCAATTTTCTGAACACACCATATACTGTACTGATTTTGTACAGTGTTTATATCTAATGTTGTCAACCCGAAAATTCTTTTTTACATCGCAGTATAAAAATTGCACAATATCGTACTTGTATTCGGAAAATCGAAACTTAACAAACTATTTTATAGGGTAGACGCACATTATCTCAATAGTTTAACCATTATTGAAGGCAAAATTCTGCTAATCGGAGCAGTCATTCCATCTCCGTGTTCACATTAATACCTTAACATTCATGTTTATATCACATTTAATTGTTGATGCACTTAAATAAGAACACAAAGAGAAGGAATAAAAATAAATTATGAAATACTGAATAAAGAAAAAAATAAAAATGATATAACACGGATAATATTTTACGTATTATAGACACTGTGTTCTAGAAAAGCGAAGGTTAGCCATAAGATATGATTAATATGTAGATCAAAATTTCACGAGGAAAATTCTGTTTAGAATACAATTTCAAATTACAACTTACTCCTAGAAAGTTGTTATTTTAGTATTACGCATGTAGCATTGTTTATACATAAAACACACAATTCTTCTAGAAAAACATTCAATATTTTGGTATTATTCCGAAGATATCCTTTATTTATTTCAGCGCAGCTAAGATTATAAGAATTTATTATACTCTAACTATCTTCTACAATTATCGAGTTCTAGTAACTCGAAGTCATATTTATACTAAGTATGCGTATCATTATGGGTTCATACAGAATATCACTATACTATATAAAGACATAAATAAAATGCAACTAAAAATGTCTTTCGACCATACTACAAGCATGTGTAATTTAATTCAATTCCTTTTCATGTTTGTTTATTTCAATTGGCTAATTATCATTCACATACTAATACTAAGTTTAAAAAGGTTCACACCACGATCTAAACATTTAGATATTGTTTATAAATTTCAAGTGATTTCATATCTGATATTAAGTATGTACCACTTATAAATCCGTTTTATTATCGATAAATAAAAAATTTGTATTTACAAATATATACTGTTAAAGGATTTTTTATTGCACGTAATAATTTGTATTCCAAATAATAATAAGCTACTTGTCAATTTATGTTCTGTACGTACATACAAAAAAATAATTTTTTCAATGTTCAATGCATTCGTGTAATGTCACGCACGCAGTAATCGTGCACACCTGTAAACATATGACGTAGAAACTGTTGAGAAGTTGTTAATTGGTTTATTATACTCAGAAGCGCTCCAATTTGAACCCAAACCAGACTTAGTATGAGTTATAAAATATATCAAATAAATAATTAATTTAGTTTGTTAAAATTAAAGACAAAACTGGAGTATTATATTAGAGCTTAATACCGAGCTGGTTTGGGTTGAAATTAATACAAACAAACCTATCCCAACTCAACCCATTAACAGACCTAGTTGAGAATTTACCGAAAGTGTTACTAAATTAGTAAATTGCAATGTTGAACATATTTGAATTATTTCAGGCTTTAAAAGAGTGAAACCATTATAGCATTCTAGTAAAACCAAAATAATTCATAATGTCAAAATATTTTGAATTTGAAAAAAATTTAGCCCAAAACATTCTACGCCATGTATTATAATGCTCATTTTATCATTTTTAAAAGTTGATTTGATCAATTTTCCTTTTTTAGTCTCATTACCGTTTACACATAATTTAATATTTACAGAATCAAAAATTTGAGGCATTTTATTGTGTAAGTTTTATTCTTGTTCGTAAATTGATAATTTATAATTGGCTAACATTAAAAAGCCAGATATTTAAAGTCATAACTATTAGTTGAAATTGGAACAGAAATATTGGGTAACATTCTAAAAATGAGCAAAATATGAACGTATACAAAACCTAATCTATTATTCTCTCGTTACTTTCGTACAATTACAAAAGCTAAAATTTACAGTAAACGCGTTATCATTTCTTTAATTTAAGGTGGTACGTATTATGTACGTGTTTACATGTGGTACTAAACACTGGATAAATCGAAGCAAAGTAAAGCCTAAAATTAATAGTTATATTCCGTAAACTCTCCGTAATGATCCTATTTTAGTTACTTGCAAATATTTTCATTAACATGTACTAGCGAAGTTCCAGAGGATAAATATTTTTATTTGTATCAATGAATCAATGCAATGAATTAAACCTCAAATGTACACGTAATTTGCCTTTAAATATATATTGATACAAATACATAAGACCATTACAATTCCCATAAAAGTTTTTTTCATTAATAGCAATAACAAATAATCTACCTGATTTCTAATATATAAATACCTGTATGTCGCGCCTTTCTCTCCCTTATCCAACATTTTCATCTTGTTGGATATTAATGAAATACAGCTATAACTTTGAATAAATACCTTTTTTGAATAACATCATGAAAAAGTTCTTGGTTATCGCACTTCTGTTTTTCTTGCAGGTAAAATAAAAAGAATTAGCTAGAGTGGCCTCAAAGCGCCTCAAAGCATGGATCACATGATACGTTGCAAGAAAGAACTTTAAAACATAGTAATTTTGTATAACAAATTTTTCTTTCAGAATTATTGATTCATTATAGCAGCGCTTATCATATGAACCAAATGTTTTGTCATTTAAAATAAATGATTAAAATAAAATCGATTTCACTTAAAATAATTGTAGATCTATTTTGCAACTGGAGTTTCCGCTTTCACGACGATAATGTCTTTGGCTCCCAAAAATGACGGTATATGGTTTGCATGCACTACATATACAATTACATATATAGGTAAATAAAAGATGAATTATTGTATAAATAATTTGTTACTCATTGACTCACTCATATTATTTCTTTAGATTTTTCCTTGGTGTATTCGCTTAGTGGAACTCCCACCACACCTGCTGAAGGAAAATCTGTTAAGGGGAATGGTACTTCGAGTGCTGATTTCAGTGGATTTCAATATGTACTTCTTCCCTACTCTACCAATGGCACTATCAACTACTGTGGATCTAGTAGTACTGTTTGTCGTTTTGTACAATATAATAATTACAATCTCCCAAGAGATTATTATTGCATTGGAGTCATTAATCCAAATAATGTAGACTATTATATGACGTTGGTATATACTTTCGGAGGTACCGAAGCTGCTCGTCGTAGTGTTGATGAATCTATGAACTCACCCAAAAAAGGAATTTACGCACGTGAATTTTATCGACGTGGTCACGGTGACTTTATGGCTGAACCTTCAATTGATTTATCTAAGTTTAAAAATTCTTAAAACTAAATTTATATCTCTAACGCTTAGTAAAGAGTTCAATTTTAATTAATATTCAGAGCGTTGATTATGGAATGCGTATGATATTGTGACGGTTTTTACACTATATTTAAAGGCCTAGGTAGTTAATTCGATGCAAGAGTATTATAATTTAATTATTCTCACATCTTTTAATTTATATTTTTCATAATATAATGTTTTTTGCCCTTTTCATTTTTCTATCCTTCTTTGGTCCGTTCTCTACGCATAAATAGTTTGTCATCAAAATGAAATAAAGGAAATTTTAATCTCATTTTTTAAATGAATTGACTATAGTAATTCTACAGAGTCTGAGATATACAGTGGACAAACCCTGTTTAATATTAATTAAATGCTGCTTTTAAAAGGAATTATATGAACGTTGTTAAATTAAGACATTTAATTGAAAATTTAAATTTACATTGTACCAGACTTAATTTCCATATGGAAATTATAGTGCTCGGCAAATCAAACAAAAACTCGACTATCGAGTTTTTGAATCTATCAATTTATAGTATTGTGCTTCAATTATAAAATTTATGTTTACTCTTATTGACTTTAAACTTCATGTTAGTTACCACTAAGTCTAAAGTAAGATCGGATTCCTGTTAGATTTATATATACAGTTGTCCTCCTCTATAGTCACCTATATAATCATGCTCTCTTTATAAGCACTATTTTTTAAAAAATTATTGGCAATATATTTATTAAAAAAACTCTATATAATCACATTACTATTAAAATTTTATAATCACATCTTTTTTATGTAAAACAAACAGCGTGATTATAGAGGGGGACACTGTATCTAAAAATAAATTTTGTATTTAATGCACAATATTGTAAACTGATAGATTCAAAAACTCAATAATCGAGTTTTTGTTTGATTTTGCCAAGTACTAGGAAATTATGATAGCAAGTATTGCTCCTAAAAGTAAAATCTTCAAATAAAAGTTATTTTCTCCACAAATTATTCTTATTCTAACACAAAAAAAGGACAAGACTAGCACTTCCCCAAATCTTACTATTAATAAAAAAAGACTATTTATAAAAATTGAATTTTATATGTCTATATTAACAATAAGTCTGTTTGTCTGAATCTGTACTACTATATACTGTTATTTTTGCTACATCATGGAGTTGTTTTTATGTAGAGTTATGTAAATATTTTATGTATATTTATTTAAAAATTATATATAGATCTATAAACATAATATAGACTAGTGCTTGGCACAATCAAAAAAAATTTGATAGTCAATACTTGTTAATATTTATATTTAATTAGATGTTAAATGATTGCAAATTAACCAAAGCTAAATATATACTATTAGTTAATCTGCAATCATTTGATGTCTAACTTAATCACAAGTATTAACAAGTATTTGACTGTTAAATTTTTGGTTGATTGTGCTGAGCACTAATATATACTTGCATAGTTATAAGAGGGCTTCCAGAAATCAGCTGATTTTTGAGTGTGTGGGTGGGTTAGCCAAAGTATTGGGTGCAATTCTAGCCAAAATTATTAATTCTGGCCAAAATTAAATTTTTTTTTTAATTTAAATTATAAATTTATTAATAAAGTTTAATGATTAATAACTTTTGATTTACTAACTCAATTTGGATGATTTAACCACCAAAATAATTCTCTCAAAGAAAGAATTCTAACAAGCTTAATATAATAAAAATTCAATTACTAGATTCTGAGATTAATCTAGATTTGTATACTATAATATAGTATATATTATATGGTACATATCATATATATAGTATATACTATATAATAGTATACAAATTTAGATTGATTTTAGAATTCAGTAATTAGATTTTTATAATTTTAGAATTATTAAAATCCTCTCTTTGAGAGAATCTATTTAGTTGTCAAATCATTGAATTAGTAAATCAAAAATTATTATTTATTAAATTTTAAAATTTAATATAGGGTTTGGGCCCTATAGCTTACTTGTTAAGTTGCCAAACCCCCATGGTAATTAAGTTAAGGTCCATGGTTTGAGTCGGGCTGGAGGCAAAAAATACTCTGTAACCTAAAGGAGCCAAAATTAAACACAGAGCCCCGTGGAAGTCCAAGTGAAGTACAAATCTAGAATAGGAATTCCCAGAAGGAGATCTAACCATAGAGAGTTGGTGTTAAGTGTGATGAGTGACATTGCAAAAGGTTTTGTTGCAAATAGGTTGCACATGTAAATCTGCGTTTGGCAAGGTAGCACCAACAACCCCAGATAGCACTGGGGTTCTTGATTGGGAGGGTAATACTAGTGCAACAAAACTGGAGTAACGGGTAATGTGGTGAATATGGTAAAGACCTGTGA
>CAJVPU010001229.1:0-13542 GCA_910591775.1 Dentiscutata heterogama | reverse complement strand
AGTACGACTAGCTATACATGCAACTTTTGATTGCCTATTTAAGTAGTCTGCCCTAGGTTCCACACTAGTTGCCGTACTTATAACCCAACTAGGAGGTTATCCATATAAACCCTCTGGCTTCTTCATTTGAATAAAATGTTTAAATTTTAAATCTTTATAAATAACTAAATATTCACAAGTATAAATATTTATAAAATTTTAGTTATTTATAAAGATCTAAAATCTAAAAATTTTATTCAAATTGTTATAAAAGGATTTTGCAAGTGTTAGGTATAATATCATTAAAATGTATACATGCTTTAATTACACTACACAGGACAATTATTCATGCTAATCTGTTTCTGACATTTCTTAACAATCTTGGTTATCATCAAAATCAGCTAAGAATTTTACTTCTTTCAGTAATTTTAACAATTCTTCTTCCTTTTTTGACTTTAATCCAGGATACCTCTTTGGAGAGCTTTCACAAATTTGTTCAAGTATAGTTTCTAACTTCACCAAAATTTTACCTCTAGTCATATTTTTTTCACTTTTTTGTGCCTTTGCTTCTTGTTTTGTGATTGGTATTAGCCTAAGTAAAAAGAGTTATTTTTATTTATAAATACTTCTTTAATAATTTATTTTGTCATGCTTGCTTAGCTAAAGGTGTAAAATTTTTAAGATTTGTATTCAAATCATATTCTTCTAGGTCTTGATTCACAAATCCAAGATTTTACAGATGAATTCAAAATCTCTGGCATTCTATAGTTGATTCAGACTAAGATCTTGTCTAACTGCTTAGTGACTACTATACCTGATTACAGTCAACTCTCTTTAAACCGAACCTGGATAAACTGAACACTTAATAAACTCTGTGAAAACTGAACATAAAGCTTCAGAACATTTGTAAAATTTATTATTAAGTTCAGATTAGCAACATAATAACTCTTTGTAAACTGAACTTTTAAATATTTTTACATATAAGAACCTGCTGTTCAGTTTAAAAAGAGTTAACTGTATATTGAATAAATTGTTTCAAAGCTAAAATTTATTAATTTAAGGTTAAAAACTGCATAACCAACTTTAATTCAATAAACTATTATATACCTTAAAAAATTTTTACAATTTTGCATAGTGATTTGCCAATAATGTTGTTGTGGAATAAGAGGTATTAAAGTTTTCAAGGTCTTGTTTATCTCCTCCAGGATTGTATCAAGGCCTTGATTCTGTTCATGATTACCTGATCTTAAAACAGCACAATTATTTTTTACAATATTATATATTTTTAGATGAAGCTTTATTGATTGAACTTTATTAGAAACTTCTATGAGATAATAAATCAAATGATGTCTTGCAAACCAAACAGATAAAAATGCTCTCTTAGCTACTTTTTTTAAAAAAGAATTATTAGTTTTTATTGCTTGTTGATAGTTAATTATTGCTTGAGATAAACAAATATTTGTTATAGTAAAAATTTAATGCTTATTAGTAATAATGCATAGATTAATTTATTTAATGGCAACACAAAGACAAATTGCTAACAGTAACCTATTCAAAATTAATCTGATATAGTGAATCTTGCTGATTCTTAGCCCAAGCAAGGTATTCTTCAACAGACAAGTCAGAATAACTTTCACATATGATTACACAAGTTTCATAGAAATGGCTTGATGATATATGTTACAAATAGAATCCCAGAACTTGTGATGATCAATGTATTTCTTGAAATAGGCAAGTTGATTTTCTGTTCAATAACCTTGACATCTTGCGAATCATTTGATATTGACTTCTCTAATTTATATAAAAATGATATAAACTGCTTTATTTGCTTTTTATTTCATAAATCTTAACAAAAAATAGCCTACCAGTTTAATTCCACAAATGACTAAAAAATATTCATTTCCTTGTACAATTGTCCTAACAGAAGAACCAACCAAGAAAACTTCTCTCTTAACTTTGTGGCATAATGGTATAAAACACCATTACAGGTTACCCTATCTATTTGCGAATTTCATCCTTAACACCCAATAATTTTTCTATATGCAAGAGAACTTTTTTAACACTTGTAATTGAATTCGAATTAATATTAATTGGATCAGATATATAAATCTCAGGGATATTAATTCCTTGGTCAATAACTTGCTTCTAGATAAGACTGATTTTATGAACATACATGTCACTTGATTTATCATTAATATTATATTGTTTAAAATAAAAAATAAATTGGCTAATTGATTATCTATATGATTTTCAACTTCAGCTTCTATTTCTTTTCTAATTTTGACCAATATTGGTAAATATGCTCCACACATTGGACATGTTTTTTTTCAGTTTTCGATATTTCGTTGCTTGCAACTAGGATATATTTTCATATTAGCGATGTTTGTTGCTGTAGATATTATAAGAGAATCAATAATATTAGTGGATACTAATTATTCATTAGACAACAAATCAAGAATGTTAGTAAGATATGTATGTAATTCTTTGTCAAGAACTTTTTGTATTTGAGGGTCAATATCAAAAAGTTCCTCTTATTGTGAGCTGAAAAGAGAATCACATATCTAAGGAGAATTAGTATATTGTAACTTATTTTGAAATACTATATTAAAAGCAACAAAACTAGTGATAGTGTGGTAAATCACTGTATTAAACCCCCTGTCAAGATAATTTTTTTGCCCTCATTGTTCATTGTCAAATACGATGAATAAAAGAACTTTGGGCAATAGCTCTTCATGTTTTGACAAATTCTCTAACCATTTTTGAAATCAAGAATAACTTACTGAGCTTATAATATGATTATCAATATCAATAATTAATCATTTTTAATCATGCAATCAAATACTTGATAGCCGAAATAGCAAGATAAACTTCTGATATATATTTTCTATACTGTGCTCCATATATTAAATCGACGGCTGTGGCAGTCTTAAAAAGCTTTTCTTGGCATATAGGACCAGTACCTCTATTGTTTGGAATCAAGGTTTCTATAAATTTAACAATGACTTGATTTTGTTTATTAAGCCATTTGCATGGACTATAATTCATAAGACACTTTAAAGGTATACCAATTTGCATTTTTTAAAAAAAAAAATAAAAATCTAGAATTACAGAATTTCATTCAATTCTCGAGGCATTTGCTCATTTCACGTATCATTACATTGAAGGATATTTGGTAGTTTATGACTTACAAGGTGTTGATCTCGATGATGATTCTTGTTAACAGACCCAGCTATACATTGTGTTGATTTATTAAGATTTGGAATAACAAACTTGGGAAAGAATGGGATTCAAAAATGTTTTTTGACAAAACATAAATGCAATGATATTTGTAAGAAATTAAAATTAAGCAATCATGCTTGGGAAGGACATTCTTATGAAAATGGAATAGGAGTTGAAAAAGATATAAAGAAAGCATTCGAATATTATAATAAATCTGCAGATATCGGACATATAGGTGGAATATATAATGTTGGACGTTGTTATCAAACCGGAATTGGAACTGAAAAGAATGAACGTAAAGCATTCATATATTATCAAAAATCTGCAGATATGGGGCATTCTGATGGAATAAATCAAGTTGGAAATTGTTATATAAAGGGAATTGGAGTTAAAAAAGATGAATATGAGGCATTCACTTATTATCAAATATATGACCTTAACGGAAATGCAATCGGAACATATAATCTTGGACGTTGCTATGAAAATGGAATAGGAATTGAAAAGGATATAAGGAAAGCATTCAAATATTATCAAAAATCAAAAGATATGGAACAAGATGATGGAACTTATAATCTTGGACGTTGTTATGAAATTGGAATGGGAATTGAAAAAAATATGAATGAGGCATTCAAATATTATCAAAAGTCTGCAGACATGGGACGTGCAGATGGAATATATAATGCTGGACGTTGTTATCAATACGGAATAGGAGTTGAACAAGATATAAAGAAAGCGTTTGAATATTATCAAAAATCTGCATATATGGAACACGTAGATGGAATATATACTGTTGGATATTGTTATGAAAATGGAATAGGGGTCGAAAAAGATACAAGAAAGGCATTCAAATATTATCAAAAATCTACAGATATGGGCAATGTAGATGGAATATATTATGCTGGACGTTGTTATGAAAATGGAATAGGAGTTGAGAAAGATATAAGGAAGGCATTTAAAAATTATCAAGAGTCAGCAAATATGGGACACGCTGATGGAATGTATCAAGTAGGAAATTGATATATAAAGAGAATTGGAGTTAAAAAAGATATAAAGAAAGCTTTAGAATATTATCAAAAAGCTGCATATATAGGACATGTATATGGAATATATAATGTTGGACGTTGTTACCAAAACGGAATTGGAACTGAAAAGAATGAATGTGAGGCATTCAAGTATTACCAAAAATCTGCAGATATGGGGCATGCTAATGGAATTAATCAAGTAGGATATTGTTATATAAAAGGAATTGGAATTAAAAAAAATGAACACGAGGCGTTTAGTTATTATCAAAAATATGACGGTAATGGAAAAGCAATTGGAACTTATAATCTTGGGCGTATGAAAACGGAATAGGTGTTGAAAAAGATATAAAGAAGGCATTCGAATATTATCAAAAATCTGAACAAGCTGATGGAACATATAATCTTGGACGTTGCTATGAAGATGGAATAGGTGTTGAAAAAGATATAAAGAAGGCATTCGAATATTATCAAAAATCTGCTGACATGGAGCAAGCTGATGGAACATATAATCTTGGGCGTTATTATGAAAATGGAATAGGCGTTAAAAAAAATAAACATAAAGCATTCAAATATTATCAAAAATCTGCAGATATGGGACATGTAGATGGAATATATAATGTTGGACGTTGTTATGAAAACGGATTAGGAGTTGAAAAAGATATAAAGAAAACATTCGAATATTACCAAAAATCAGCAAATATGGGACAGGCTGACGGAACATATAATCTTGTGCGTTTTTATGAAAATGGAATAGGAATTGAAATAAATATAAATGAGGCATTCAAATATTGTCAAAAATCTGCAGATATGGGACATTCTGATGGAATATATAATGCTGGGCGTTGTTATGAAAATGGATTAGGAGTTGGAAAAAATATAAAGAAGGCATTCGAATATTATCAAAAATCTGCAGATATGGGACATATAGATGGAATATATAATGTTGGACGTTGTTATCAATTCGGAATAGGAGTTGGAAAAGAAATAAAGAATGCATCCGATATTGTAAAAAATTATCAAACTTGGAACAAGCTGATGGAACATATAATCTTGGACGTTGTTATGAAAATGGAATAGGTGTTGAAAAAAATATAAATGAGGCATTTAAATATTATCAAAAATCTGCAGATATGGGACATGTAGATGGAATATATTATGTTGGGCATTGTTATGAAAATAGATTAGGAGTTGAAAAAGATATAAAGAAAGCATTCATATATTACCAAAAATCAGCAAACATTGGACAAGCTGACGGAATAGATAATCTTGGACGTTTTTATGAAAATGGAATAGGAATTGAAAAAAATATAAATGAAGCATTTAAATATTATCAAAAGTCTGCAGATATAGGACATGTAGATGGAATATATAATGCTGGACGTTGTTATGAAAATGGAATAGGAGTTGAGAAAGATATAAGGAAGGCATTTAAATATTATCAAAAATCTGCAATCATGGGACACGTTGATGGAATGTATCAAACAGGGAATTGTTATATAAAAGGAATTGGAGTTGAAAAGGATATAAAGGAGGCGTTTGAATATTATCAAAAAGCTGCATATTTAGGACATGTAGATGGAATATTTAATGTTGGGCGTTGTTATCAAACCGGAAAAGAATGAATATGAGGCATTCAAGTATTATCAAAAATCTGCAGATATGGGGCATGCTAATGGAATTAATCAAGTAGGATATTGTTATATAAAAGGAATTGGAATTAAAAAAAATGAACACGAGGCATTCATTTATTATCAAAAATATGACGGTAATGGAAATGCAATTGGAACATATAATCTTGGACGTTGCTATGAAAATGGAATAGGTGTTGAAAAAGATATAAGGAAGGTATTCAAATATTATCAAAAATCAGCAAATATGTAACAAGCTGATGGAACATATAATCTTGGACGTTGCTATGAAAGTGGAATAGGTGTTGAAAAAGATATAAAGAAGGCATTCGAATATTATCAAAAATCTGCTGACATGGAGCAAGCTGATGGAACATATAATCTTGGGCGTTATTATGAAAATGGAATAGGCGTTAAAAAAAAATAAACATAAAGCATTCAAATATTATCAAAAATCTGCTGATATGGATAATGCTGATGGAATAAATAATGTTAGTCGTTGTTATAATAATGGAATTGGAGTTAAAAAAGATCAACATAGGGCATTCATTTATTGTAAAATATCTGCTGATATGGGTGATGTCTCTGGAATAAATGAAGTTGCTAATTGTTATCAAAATGGGATTGGAGTGGAAAAAAATACAAATATAGCGTTTAACTGGTATATGAAATCTGCAAAGATGGGTAATGCTACTGGATTAGATAATGTACGCTTATGTTATTTATTTGGAACTGGTGTTACTAGAGATTTAGCACTAGCTAATTATTGGTAAGTGATGACTAAGTAAATATATAAGTTTATGTTTATATTTGACACAAGTTTATTAAACTATATAAATTGGGAACGAAGAAAATCTGGGTTAAATAATTTTGATGATGATTTGAAAGAAATATTGAATGATGAAAGAAATCGTGAACTATTATCAATTCCATACAATAAATTCAAAAATGTCAAAGAAATTGGCAAAGGTGGATTTTCGACAGTATATAGCGCTGAGTGGTCCCGTGGCAATTTAAAATTGAATGTTGCCCTTAAATCACTACATAAAACAAATTATGATGAATTTTTAAACGAGGTAATTTTACTATTAATAAAAATAATCAATTACAGTCAAACCTCGATATAATTACCAGCTTAGGAAACTGGAATCTGGTGATTATAAAAGGTTGTTACTATATAAAGGTCAAATCTTATATAGTTTATAATAGTTAGGACCAAAAAATAGCGTGATTATATCAAGGTTGTGATTTATCAAAAGTGATTATAACGAGGTTTGACTGTATCTGACTATTTATTTACATAATTAGTTCAAAAACACGACTAATTTTATTCTATTAGCTTAAAGCATATAGCAAAATCGGATACGAAAATCCTTCATTTCTAAAATGTCATGGAATAACACAACAACCGGATTCCAAAGAATATATCCTTGTTTTAAAATATGCATCAAAAGGTTCTTTACGAGATAATCTTCAAGATGTATTTCATATTAATTGGAAACATAAATTAGAGCTATTAAATGATATTATTTCTAATCTTGTGGCAATTCATTCTCAAGGTTATATTCATCGGGATCTTCACAGTGGAAACATTTTACAAGACGATTTATATAGCGCGTATATTTGTGATCTGGGACTATCAAGTTCTGATTCTGAACAAAAGAATGACGGAATTTGTGGGATTCTACCATACATTGCCCCAGAAATTCTAATGTGCCAACCATATACTACAAAGTCAGACATCTATTCGTTTGGAATAATAATGTGGGAAATCTTATATGGGATATCTGTGTCTATTATCATAAATTTAGTAAACAACAGCTTCAATTAAAAATTTGTTATGATTACTTACGACCACCCATTAACGAAGAAGCTCCACGATGTTATATAAATCTGATGAAAGAATGCTGGGATAAGGATACTGAAAAGCGACCATCAACTGAAAAACTCGGTGAAATTTTTATGAAATGGCAAAATGAGAAAAATAATTTATCAGAGTTGAAAAAATCAAAAGTAAATCTTGAAATTATCGAAAAATCATATGCTGGCATGTTCAGTGGTGGACGCAAGTTTATTTCTTCAATTCCAAATATTGACAGTGGATTACAAAATTTGAGAATCGATGAACATTATTTTGATATAAATTGATTTTTTCTATAAGGCCATACAAATTTAATTACTTGGTTTTCATAACATGAAATTTTAAAAATAGACCCGGCCGGCCGGCTTTTTTTTTTAAATTTCATATATAAAATTTTATAAAATTTATATAAAAAATTTTTTTAAAACCCACCCGGTTATTAAAACATATAAAAATTTTTTTTTTAGAAGTTTTCAAATTTTGACCCGGCCGGGTTATGAAAACCAATTAATTAATTTTGCATGGCCTAATGTGCATGTCTTTTATTTACATAAAATGTATGTTTTATTAAACGTATAGAGGTTTTTTTTGCAATGTTGTGAATTTATTAGTAAATCCTTATATATAGCAGAGTTTATTATGGTGGGATCTGAACTTTGATTCATTATATCAAGATTTTGCTTAATCTCAATTATATCGAGAGTCAGCTATATACGTTATATCAAGATTTTACTTAGGGTGCTTTCAAGTAGAGGTTAGAACCGGTTTTAAATATTCGAATTTATCACATCAAGATTCGAGTTTATCACGCCAAAATTCGAGTTTATCACATCAATTACAGTAGACTCTCGCAATAGTCACATTAAAAATAGTCACAATCTTGCTATAATCACCTTAATTTTTTGTTTTTAGAATAGATTATATGTTAAATTTTTATCCGCATTAGTCACAATTTCACAATAAGCACAAAAATCATCTGATTTTAACATGTGACTATTAGGAGAATCTACTGTATTAATAATAATTGATGTGATAAACTCGAATTTTGGCGTGATAAACTCGAATCTTTATGTGATAAATTCGAATCTTTATGTGATATTTCGAATATTTAAAACTGGTTCCAACCTCTACTCTTAAGCACCTAAATTCATAGGTCGGAACTCGATTTTTAATTAGCCAGAAATAGGTTAGCTAATCAAGTGCATTTTTTTATTAGTTTCAACAAGATATAAGCACTTACTAATAATCAAATATAATTTAATAATGTTGAAAATACAGTATATCATGATGAAAATTATACACTAATCAGTATTTCTAAAGAAGTTAGAGGTTTAAATAGTGTTCTGGCCCGGGTTAATAACCTGTATGGATCATCTGACCTGACAGCTCACAGATCAGAGATTGCTCTAACCCAGGTCAAATGGGTCAAGATATAGGATAGTAAAAAAAAATTTTTTTAAATGTTTTTGATACTATATAAAATTTGAACTTATTAGATATTACAGTATTACATAAAAAAATTTTATTTGATTGCTTTAATTTTTATCAAATTATTATGTTTTGATAGAGAATAGCACTCTTTGATCACATATATATATATTAAAAAAGTATTAACATTAACAAAGCTGTATTATAGCTACTTAATTTTTGGCCTAGTAAATTGCACATCATGGTATTATATAATTTTGTAGTAATAATTTATAAGGGTATAGAAATATCTGTTCCTTTTTTATATTGAAAGTCCAAGATTTACAATATCACCACTATGTAAAATCTCATTGAGTAAGTTTGCAAATGAATTATTTGAAAAACCAGAAATCTGGTTTTGAGCCTTTAATAAATCTTTGAAGTTTTTTATATTTTAATAACTAATCTTTTATTTTCTAACTAAGTCAACAGTCTTCTTTATACGTAATAATTACATTTTTGGTGAGTTCTGTTCGATCATGTTTATCAGGTTCAGCAACTTTTATAAAGGTTAAATGGATTTCTTTTAATGGGGCCTTCTATACAGAATTTTTTTTTTTATTTGTTAGTAACCATAACATTACACATAATTACATCATAATATATTAAACCATTAAGATTATGTGTTAGCATTTTTTTATTCAAAAAATACAACTTATTTTTATTCACACAGTTATTATTTCTTTACTCATTTAATAATATTTAATTCTCTATAGTGTTTATAAATAATTATATAATTCTAACAACTTAAAATCTTTAGGTGATTTCTTATATTTGCCCACTATACTTTATTTTTTAATATAAATGCATTGTTATTTGTATTTTTTTTCTTTTTCCTGAATTTTAAATATATAATAGTGGGGTGTGGCGATCTAGTGTAGTGGTTAGGTTGTCACCCTCACCAAGTGGCAGGTCAAGAGTTCGAAACCCACCGTCGACGGAAAATTCGAATAATTACCTGTATTACAGCAACTGTCCTTCATCGATCAGTTGGGATAGGATATTTGTAACTAAGGTCGCACCAGCATGACTGGCAGGTCTGAGGCATCTGTGCAACATGTTACACAAAGAGATGTAAACTGGCATTGGGCAGTGCAAACACTAGATAAGTCCCTAGGCTATGTAAATCTGTAGGACTGGGAGGACCGAAGCCCATTTGAGAAGACCCGAGTAGAGAGGTAGCACAGATCTTCAACAGTACTACTGTAAAGGCTAGACTCAGGAAAGGAAACCGAAGTAGAAGAACCGGACAGGGCACGATCGGTTTGTGGTAAAGCCGATCCACCAACCAGGCCGCCAGGTTAACCAGAGGAAAAGGTCATGGCAGAGCCAATGAACCAGAGACAGGTCACAGTCTTTCCGGGCTATCTGGATTGGGAGTCTGGAACCAAAAACGGAAGAGAACTGAAGTACCGGGGATATGCTGTGAAGTGGATACCAGGGTTTAGATGAACTTTGCAAGGGCATAGCCCTGTTGATAAAACCATAGAGTGGGTAGGTTGTTGACAGAGAGGCACCCTGAGCCTTG
Organism: Dentiscutata heterogama; assembly: GCA_910591775.1. Classification (NCBI taxonomy): domain Eukaryota; kingdom Fungi; phylum Glomeromycota; class Glomeromycetes; order Diversisporales; family Gigasporaceae; genus Dentiscutata; species Dentiscutata heterogama. The sequence goes on along the minus strand of CAJVPU010001229.1, from coordinate 2,838 downwards.
CTACTAGGTGATGCAGTCTTTAATTAGATGATGGCCTGGGTACATAGCACAGAAAGGAAAACCATATGTCGAGTTAGACGGCATCTTGGTGTACAAGAACTTATGGGGCTAACTGCGGAGTGGGTACAGAAGATCAGAGGGTTTAAATAGGCAATCTCCTAGCAGGTTGCAGGTATGGCAGCTAGTGTAGAACCTTCGGGCGGACTACTTAAATAGACAATCAAAAGTTGTACGTGTGGCTAGTTGTACGCTCATCAATGTACCAGAAAATGTTTGTAATTAAAAATATATAAAAACACAATAAAGCGTTAAGCATCATGACATCGGTTTAAAAAAAAAAAAAAAAAAAAAAAAAAAAAATATCAAAAGAAAGTTATTTTAATATAAAACTTTGAATATTTTTCAAAATTTGGGCCCTTATATGCAATTATTTTCACTTTGAGCTCTTATTTGTAATTATTTTCATTTTTTGGGCCCTTATATATAAATTCTTCTAAATATTAATATTTTTTTGTAATTTTTATTAACATGCATATATATATATATATATATATATATATGCATGTTTGTTTTGTTTTGATTTTGATATTAATACTAATATGTACTAACACTAAATATCTATCAAGAAATTCTCTGCTATTTTAGAGATTTTATAGATAATATATTTTGTATTTAGTTTTATTTAGTTATTATCTGTGTTAAAAATTTATATACTGTACTTGTACATATCCAACAAATAAGTGTAAAGTGAAGTGTATAGCAGAGCTAAAAATATCTATTAATTTTCTGGCTATTCAAAAATATCACTTTTGATTCAAATTATATAAAATACACTATTCTAATATATCAAAAAGATACTTAAAACAATAGGCTACATGGCCAGGAAAATGATTAGATATTTTTAGCTCCAGTGTATAGTTACTTATACAAGAAGTTATATACAAGTGCGAAGTGTTTATTGGTTAGCCATTATATTGTTACAATTTTTACTTGTATCGTGATTGCTATATATAGTAAATACTATATTAATAATGTTAAGGGTAAATTTATTTAAAGCATGGTGTGGTATATCATATCATGATACAGATCAGAGATTAGAAATATTAGCGATCGTATTACAATATTGCAATAGAGTTTAATTGTGCAGGAGGTAAACAACTATAAAGAAAAACAATGCTTTTTTTTTTCTTTTTTTTCTTTTGCTAAAATACCCTTATGTATGAATATACATAAACAATAAACAAAGATCTCTGTATGCCGTATAAAACAGAAAGTTAATTAAGAACTTATATTCATATATAAGTAAATAATAATATGGTTTATTTTTGCAGAGGGTTTAAATATGTATACTTATTTTTACTAACCTCTTGCTTGCATGTTTCAAGAAACTATTTGAAAGTAAATCTATGCTGCAAGATAAACCTGGGCTTGGTACATTGATGAAAGACAAACTTGTGGAGAATGAAATTACGAAAGATAAATATGTGAAAATTATATGCATGAAAACCAAGCATGTAGAAGGTAAAGCTTTCGAATCTTTGGAAGATAAGTCTAAAGAAGACGAACATGTAGAAGTTGAACTTGTGAAAGATAAATTTGTAGAAGGTGGTGATATGGAAGTTGAGCTTGTTGATATAGAAGGCGAAGTTAGTGAAGCTATAATATGGAAGGTGAAAATATGGAAAATAAAACTAGAGAAATTAATAAAGATTAGTTTAATGTACTAATCAGAAAGTATAACAATATAGTGAATTATTAACACTTAGCTTTTTAAATATTTTGAGGCTCTATATCTCTTGAAAGCAATAGCGAAATTAATATACCTGTTCTTGGGTTGAAGTTAGAAGGCCTTAACCTTACAAAGCATTATATAAATCAACCTATAGAATTATCTGTTTGAATATGATTTAATTCTTGGGCAATCACAGAGCACTACTTAAAGAAGTATAGCCTTCAGAAAGGATTTGTAGTAAACCAGTATAGAGTTGAATATCACAAATCTCATTTGACTCTGTTAAATGATCCTGTTAAAAAAAGAACATATATATGTGAGAATGATAGAAAGTATAAACCTAACAAGACAAAACCGATAGAGCAACAATGTAACAAAGAATCAAAAAAAACTGACTGTAAATGGCATGTTAACTTGAGTAACCTGGAAACTAGCAATTTTGTGCATATAATGCTTGTATATCTTGAGCATAACCATAATATTAGTGCTGATAATCTGAGATTTGCCACGATATTTTGAAAATTTAATGAGTCTATAATGAATAAAATTAAACATGTGGTTGTATATGGCCATTGCAATGCTTATACTATAAGAAATTTATTACAGCCTTTGTTTCCTGGTTAACTTTTCTTATGCAAGATTTATCAAATGCAATCTAAAAAATCAAGCTTGAAAAAAATGTTGTTGGATCTAATGCATTATACTTACTAAAATTTCTATTTGAACAGCAAAAAGAAGATCTTATAATATTCATTCAACCATTAATAAATATAGATAGTAATTAGCTAAGTGGTATTTTTTGGATAACAGCAAACCAAATTATGTTATGATCTTGATATTCAGATATTATTTTACATGACAATACTTCAAGAACCAATAAATACAATTTTCCTCTATTCTTATTCATTCTTATTGATAATGATGGTAAATCACAATTGGCAGCACAGGCGTTTTTAAGTAATGAAACTCAGAAAAGCTATGAATGGGTCCTACAACAAACCTTGGATACAACTGGTTCTGAGCTATGAGTTATACAGTATAACCTCGATATAACGAACCTCGATATAACGATAACGAAGATTATTTCTAATTTTTATGTTTAAATT
>CAJVPU010001228.1:0-13543 GCA_910591775.1 Dentiscutata heterogama | reverse complement strand
GGCCACACCCAAACACCAAAAAAAAAAAAAAAAAAAATATAAAAATTTTAATTAAATTTTTTTTTTTTTTAATATTTAGAGGAATACTCCAGATGTAGTACCTACCCCAAACTTTTATTAATATTTAAATAAATTGATACATGATGATGCTATAAATTATATATATATTATATATTAGTATTAAGACTAAAACTTTAAGTATACAACTTATTTATCTATAGCTAAAACCCACCAAAGCTATTACACTTCTATATATATAATTGATCTAGTTTTTATACTTCTTTTTCTAACTGCTAATTAGTATTTACGTATTTGCTACATTACTTATATAATCTACTATCTTAACTTTTAAATTGTTGTATATTTCTCTAGATAGATGCTTTTTGCTTCCAGTTTGATATGCCTGATAGAGAATTCTCTTAATCCCTACTAGTGTACTTTTCAAAAGTTTGTATCTTAAGCCATACAGCTGCCTCTATCTAATTGGGTAAGTATCTCAAGTCTACATGTTGCTATAATTAGCTAGATTTTCTGCAACTTTGGGATCCAGGTCTTAATATAGTAAATTTGGTAATATGTGAACAACTGTATTTTCTAATATGGTGACAAAGAGTTCAGATATATTTTACATATACTTCCAGTACCAAGTATAGTTAGATATCATCATGAGGCCTAGAGGTTCTTAACAGGTACATTATCATTTTTTATTTATGGTGATTCTTGACAGTTGTAGCCTCTAGTTATCACTGCATGCACTTATACTAGCTATTCTGATAGGTTCTACCCCAAAATCCCGAAAGACAGATTCTCGAAAAGGACTCAATACCGACAATTTTATCCAGCATTAGTTATAATGCTGGCTAATTTAGTCAGTATTATGTTCTTTTGGGAAAATGGCCTTCGAGATTTTGGAGTAGAACCATTCTGATATTGGTAAATCTCAAGTTCTTTTAATGTTCAAAGAACTTCTATATAGGTAAAACTATTACTTGTTAGGTCTATTTATATATACACACCTCTATGTTTTAACTTCTTATTAGCTAGAGAGATTCATATAGCACTAGAGGTGTTTTAAATTTGGTAATGCCAATTCTTTATTACAGATTCTTTTGTGTTTCACTACTTTTCTCACTACTTCAATTCTAGTAACTGCCTGGTTATCCTCCCAACCAAGATCCTCAATGCTGCCTTAGGAGTTATTGGTACTATTTATGCTAATTGAGGATTTACACGCATAACTATTGTGTTATAGAATTTTCTATAATAACTACTGTTACACATAGTGCCAACTCTTCACAATGAATCTCTTTTTAGAAATTCCTAATTTAAACTTGTACTCACTTGGACTTTCCATATGTAAGTATATTTAAGTATTTGTAAAATTCGCATCTACTAGGACTTGAACCCGAAACCTGCTTATAGAGAGTTGGGTGTCTAGACTACTAGACCATGGAATCCCAACTTTTATTATAATTAATAATATATTAATTTTTTAAAAAATTATATGTGAAATTACTAAAAACCTGTTTAGCAAGTTCTAAGTAGGGAGATAGTATGATCTTTGACAGTGCTACAAGAAGACTGAATTTGAAATTAGAAACCAAAACTGGAGAACCAAGCGATTAGGTCCTTAAGTGGGGGACATACTAGCCAAACTACCAGGTTACTAACTAAAGAAAAAGGACATGTGCTCTGGAAGCATGTATCAAGGGAAGGGTGACTGTAAGACATCTAAAGCCTAGACAGACTGATCCTTCCGGATTGCTGGCTGGAAGTAAGGAAGAGACTAGTAAAGAATCCAAGGAAGAAGAAAAGTCTGAATGTGGGTACCGGGGTTGTGCAAATCTTACAAGGGCAAGGAGTATATAATAGACAACTAATTAGAAAGGTTGTGGCTTAAGTAGCTATAGAACAGCAGCATTCTAAAAGATAGCATAAGATACGAACACAGTATAGCAGCACAACATGTACTAATTAGAAAGAAGTTACTAAACATGCAGATGAATACATATGTGGAACATGGACTATTATATTAGATTTATCTTGTAGATAGATTAGCTATAATAGTTAGTAAGTCCTAATAGTAGATGCGAAATCCAATTGGGTAGATGCAAAAACTACATATATATAGTGAGTAATACCTAGGGTTAGGTGTAACAAATGGTAGTTATAACTAGAGAGTTTAAATAGATACCTCTGTAGTCAGAGTATAGATATAGCAGATAGTGTAGAACCTTTGGGCGGACTACTTAAATTAGACACCAAAAGTGCATGTGTGGCTTGATATATTCTTGTTGTAATTATATAAACATATGTTGCATTTAATAAAAAGTCACCTGGCTGCAAAGATCATCTTAATACCAAAAAAAAAAATTAAAAAAATTATATGTATTATTATCTGGTTTAGGAAATTTTAAAATATTCAAAAATAACTTGTATAAATAGCTTGCAGATATGTCTAATATTTGAATCATATTGATTTGACTTGAAGAAATTTTTGTCAAAGTTTTTAATATTCTTAACTTGCTTATATAATTCAGTTTCTTCATCTTCCAAATCATAAAAAAAATTGATACAATATATTAACTAATTCTTTAGCAGTTGGTTTGTCTTGAGATTCTGCATTTAAATACTTATTTATCAGATCCAAAAGTAATTAAGAAGCTTTGCATTTAATTTGGGCTTATAGCCAAGACAAATACATGTTGCTAAATCTTCATTATATAAAATATTATGATATTTAGTAAAACTTCTAACATAATTATTCTAACAGAATAATTATCTGATTTTTGAGTACATTCTTTTTCTTTCTATTTGTATATACTTCTGGAGCAATATATAGAAGTATACTAGTAAAAATAATTAACTATATATATTGATAGAATAAAAATCTGTTGTGTACTAAATTGGCTTTATAAATTGTATTAAGCTCTCTAGCTATAATATAAATTAGCTACTTTAAAAGCCCAATTTAATTTACTATATTTACTATCTAATAATTTTTCAAGACTTTCTTGCTTTGCATACTTCATAACCATCCTGTAGTTATCATCTTTTAGGTTTTGTTATTTTATAAATCACAATTGCAAATTCACTTCTAGATTTTTAATCTAAAATATTAATTAGAGTAAATAAGATTATTATACTTTAATAATAATAAATTATTTTAAACAAAGTAAAATATAATTACATCATTAGTTATCTAGGTTAATAGAAAAGGCATTGATTCTAGAAGCAAAAAAAAAGTTTAATCCCTATTTATTATATGCTATATTGTTGTATTATTTACTGAAATTTGCCTCTAGGTAAAGTTTTTAGTAATAATAATCTTTACTGATCTTTTTTTACTATAAACATACAAAAAGATAAAAAATACTTTAAGATGTTTTAAAAAAAAATTATGTAAAACTACGAGTTGCCAATTGATGATATGGTTTTACATAGTAAGAATTACTTTAAAAATTTTTATTTATATTGTATAACTCGGGAATCTCTAATCAAATCAAATATTCACCATGCTAAGTTTAGTTGGGATTTGCTGGATATATTTTGACAATTTTAAGCTCTTTATATGTATAACTTCTAATATTAAAAAAGCCTTTACTCATTCTTCTATTTGTAAAAAAAGATGGCTAAAATTCCTTTCTTCAAATTGTATTTTGCCAAATTCATTAGATTCATCTTTGGAATCTTTAGAACTTAGTATACAATTGTCTTTATTGTTTGTAAAAACTTGCTAGAATAGCTAGTTTAATTTTGTTATCTAAATAAAACTATATTTCTTATATCTTGTTCAATTTTTTATTATAGAAAATACAATTAATGATTTTCCAAAAGCAGTTAAGGAATTGGCTAAAATTTTCTTAAATTATGAAAATATTATGGTAATCAAATTAATAATTGAATTTATTATCTTAAATGCTCAATAGTAAGAATATTGTATATATATATATTTATATTAAGTAATATACTGTATATAATTACTAATAAGTATAGGTGTGGTGGTTTAGTGAAGTGGTCTAGTCATTATTCTACCAAGCAGCAAGTCTAGAGTTTAAATCTCATGGATGATATTTTTCAAAAAATAAATCTGTATTAGATAATGATTATCTATTGATTGGTTGGATCTACAATCTGTAATCTTGGTTGTACTATCTTGTTATAAAAGCTTTAGTGCAGAAATTAAGATAATCAAAACCTATTTGGGAAGATTCGAGTAAGAAGGTAGTGGATACTTTCAACAATGCTACAGAAAGGCTAAATTTAGAAGTAATAGCTAAGATTAAAGAACTGAATGACAACAAAATTTTTAAGTAGAGAGATTCACTAATCTAACTGCCAATTAGAGAGAAGAGTAGTATATCAATCTAGTTAGCCGGTGTAAAAAACCAGAGTGGCTATCCACTGTGACTAGAATTTGGGAGTTAAGTTCTATCTAATGACAAGGGTGGGGTTGTATCAGTCCAGTCTAGTCCGGTCCCTAAGAGGACTATTATCATAGTATTTATAGTCTATTCTGATCTGGTCCTTCAGTCCCATAACAGTCTTTAAATAATTATGTCAATCTTAATATATAAGATTTTATTGGCCAAAAATGATGTAATTATTTACTATTAGATATAAACAAACATCATATGATCTATATTATACCTGATCAAGAAATTTGATTGGGTAATATGAATATTATAGTTATTTTACAAGAACCGGTTCTTGGACCGGTCTTTTAATAGTTCTATGGTCCTTATTGGTTCTGGTCTGAGACCGGTTCTGGACTGGTCTTTTTTAGAACCAATGCAACTCTAGACAAGAGCTAGGTGATCCCTGGAGACTAGCCAGATCTAATTGGAAGAAAAAAACATGTGCTATAAAATTATGTATTATAAAGAGATAGATACAAAGTATCTAGAGTCTAGCCAGGATCAAATTTTCTGGGTTACAGGTTGGGAGTAAAAGAGGACCAATAAGGTAATTACAAAAAAAAGAAGACCTGAATATAAGTACTGTGATTAAAGTGAACTTTACAAAAGTATAGTGATTTAATTAGATTACACCAAATTGCAAGTGGAGGTCTTGGCAATTTCAATAATTGTATTAGCCAGATAGTGATATAGAAGACTCTGGTAGGTTTACTTTAAAAATAGCCATGTATCTGCTTAATAGAGAAATGCAAGCCAGTAATTAGTTGATGCAAACCTTTAATAAGTCATGAAAGTCTTAAAGCAGTGTGTGAAATCTGTTAGAAACAACCAGATAGAAATTCCAAAGTTAGTCAAAAGATACTTATAGATAATTATGACTAGAAAGATTAAATGAGCAACCTCTTAGGTAGGTTACAAATACAGCAGCTAGTGTAGAACCTACAGGCAGACTACTTACTTAAATAGATACCCAAAAAGTGTATATGTAGCTAGTTGTAACTTCATTGTAACTATATATATATATATTTGACAACTAATAAAAAGCACTTTATAGCCAAAGAGATTATCTTAATACTGAAAAAAAATAAATCTTAATTATTTCAATAACTAGTAATTAAATTTTAATAATTTTTATTTTATTTTATAAAAAAATTCCATCTCTATTAAATAAAAAAAGTTTTATCAAATTTGAATTAATGTTTTAAAAAATTAATTTACACTAGTGTTTATACATGAGTATTAATTTTTGATTTACAAATTTGTGTAACACATATAAATGCAGACTTATGAAGTCACCCAGTTACATCCTATATAAAAATCGGTTTATAAAATAAACCACAATTAAGCTGTAACTAGTAATGTCAATAAGTTTACATCTATAGTAACATACCAATTAAATAATTTTTATAAATTAAAAATTAAACTCTTGTTTATAGTTAGAGTAAGGGTGGAATTGGAATTAGAATGAGGATTATTTTATACTAAAATTTCACAGAGTTTTTTTTTATTAGAAGCTAAAAGGTGGTTTTATAATTAAAAATTCAAGATATCTATTGGTATTTTATATATCTCATATATAAACACCTATGTACAAATAAAAATTGCTTTAAAAAAAAATTAATAAAAAAAATTAAATTTAAACTTTTTATTTTTATTAATTTTTTGATTAATTATTTATCAAAACTATTTCAAATTTTGATATTATATATATAAAAAATATTTTCTACTATAATATACTATATTAAAATTCCGTATGCTACTGACTTTAGTACCTGAAGTACTATTCTTTTAACCACTAATTTTATTGAATAGTATCCATCTGGGTACTAATTACAGAGGCAGGTATAAATACAGGTGAGTACTTTGTAGCAGAAGTACTTTACAATGAAGGTACATTAATTAGTTAATATATAGTTTTGTAGTTAGATATTACTGTACTGATACTAGTACAATATGCAAAGTTTACTTTTAAAGAAATAAAGAATATTGTACATACATACCATTATAACAGTACATTTAAATATGATTTTTTTCTTTTTTTTTTACTGTATTTCTTTACACTAGTACGTGGAAATAAAAATCATGGTCAGGCTCGAATTACTGGAAAAAAAAGATGACAGTGGAATACTTGCGAGAAACTTGCAATCATTACATTTCTTGAAAAGCACCCTAATAACAGTATTCGTACAACTGCCACACATTCCAATATAGAGCCAAAGTAAGTTAGAGATTGGTAAAGTAAAAAAGAAAATTTGATACATGTTTTACCTTAGATTAGAAAGTTAAATAACAGAAGACCACCAAAGTATCCTGAATTAGAAAATGAAATTTATGGTTGGGTAAAAGAATTGCAAAGCACACTTAAACCTGTAATATGAGCAATAGTTCAATTTAAAGCAAAAGCATTATCAAAAAGATCTTTCTACGCTATATTATATTCTAATATTTCTGAAGCTAAATTTTCAGATAAATGGGTCAATGGCTTTATGACTCATCACAAATTAAGTAATAGACATAGAACAACTGTGGCCCAAAAACTTCTAGAAGATTTACAACCTGTGCTACAGGAATTTTTAAGTTTGATTGTATATTATAGAATTCAATTCAATTATTCACTTACCTTAATAGATAATATGGATAAGGTTCTTATGTCATTCGATCTTCCCACCAATGTAACAATTGATGATTGTAGTACAAATATAGTTTCATTAAAAACCTCTGATTATAAAAAATTCAATTATACTGTTGTGCTCACCTGTATGGCAGATGGAACTAAACTTCCATCTGTTATTATTTTTAAACTTATGAATATTCCAAGGCAAACATTTCCTGCAAGTGTAATTATTCATACAAATCCTAGTGGATGGATGAATTCAAATGAAATAATATGGTGGATAGAGAACATATAGAATCATAGAGGAAGGACAGATCTATGCTTACTTTTGGTTTTAGATTCATTTAAAGAACATGTAGAAGATACTATTAAATATCAATTTTTTAAAAAAAATACCAATTTAGCCATAATTCTAAAAGGTTGTACTTCAAAATTACAACCATTAGATGTGGCTATAAATAAATTGTTTAAGGCAAAGGTACTTCAATAAATTTATTTATTTATTGTTATTATATGAGTTATGCCAAATTAAAACCTGGAACTAAACATTGATATATTTAGTTCCAGGTTTTAATTTAGCAAAACTCATTTAAATAAATAATTTAATAAATTTTATTTTAGATGCGAGATTATTATAACAATTGGCTAAACAATAGTATCTTAACTTACACTAAAACAGGTCATATTCAACACCCTGCATATAATTTGGTTGCTCAATGGATACTTTAGATATGGAATGAAATTGATTCTAACCTTATACAAAAAGCTTTCAAGTGTTGTGGCATATCTAACTCATAAGATAGTACAGGAGATAGCTTAATTTTTGATTATGATAGACTTAGTCAATAAATGAACTTACGTAATCATGTGTATGTACAAGATGAGTTTGAAAACTCTAGTGAAAGTTTAGGTTCAAATATTGTTGAAGGTTCTAATACAAATACTGTTGAAGGCTCTAATACAAATATTGGTGAAGACTCTAATACAAATACTAGTAAAAACTCAAATATAAATATTAGTGAAGATTTATAAAATATAATTTAAAATTTATGTTATTAATTAATAATATAAAGTTTTTGTCTTGAAAATAGTCTTATAGCACATAGCAGTTACTATGTGCTATTAGGTTATCTTCAAGACAAAAATTTTATATAAATATAGTATTAACTAATTTATAAGTTTTTAATTCAGTAGAGATAGTTAATCTTATGAGTGATGATGATACTAACAATAAAGCTAAAGCCAAACCTATACATAAATATGAAGCTGATTCTGATAATGATAATGAAGTTTTAATAGTAAAAATAAAGACGATTATTATAAAGCAGAGGAAATTAATTATATTAACAATTAGACATAATTTTATAAATCCTGTAACCCAAAGGTGAAAGCCTAAAGATAAATAAGCTAAGTTTTTTTTTGTATTTTTCTAATGTAACTTTATTAAATTTATTGATTTGCATTTAAAATTTAAAGTCGAATGCCAAAGATTATATTAAAACAATAACGAAGCAATTGCAGTTTAATCTTGTAATATGAAATTTGTATTAAAAAATTTTCAAAAATTAAAAAAAAATTAAAAAAATGATGGATTATATAGCAAAAATGAATCAAATTTTTTTTTTTACTTGCATGTTAATTGCAATTTTTTTTTTTTACTTATATGTAAATTTTAATTTTCTTTATATATAAGATATTAATTTGTAATTAATGTTACATAAATAAATGGAAAAATATATAGTTTAAATGCTATCTAAATAGTTTATTAAAGTCTATTATAGTAAATTAGTAACAAATATTTTATCAATTGTATTTTCTTTTTCAAACTTGTTAAATGAAATGTCTCAATAAATTCTAGTATTTAATCTTTATAATAGGGTTGCTAAAAATACAAATCAAAATTTCTTTTAACTAGGTATTAAATACTAGTAGATCTATTTATACTAAAACGTTAAAGTTGAAACTCTTCGATGTAATTATCTTTATTTTAACTTTTCTATCTTTGAATTGTTATTGTATATTAATTTACATGCCAGATGCTATTGCTAAATTTGTATTATCTTCATTATATTCTATACATTTATATAACTAGGATCTTATTACTAATATCTAGGTCTTATTCAATTTTCTAAATCTTGACTCTGTGATTAGTACCCGGGTCTTTTAATATATAGAGGATATTATATTTGGGTGATACTATAGTCAGTGGCATATGGTAATATTAAATTACTTATATGAACTCTTTTGATAATTACTTGGATCACATTTTTTTAAAAGCATTTTACTAAGAAAAAATACAGTAAACTAGTGTAAAACTTAAAGGGTTTGAATATAAGATGTGAGAAACAGGATTATAAGCCAGCAGCTGTTATTTAGAAATAGTTCTCATATGCTATCTGCTAACAGCTTTAGAGTTTATCATTTACTGCAAGCATAGCACTTGTCATTTAGAGATAGTTCTTATACACTACCTGCCAACAAGTTTAGAGTTTATTACTTACTAAAAAGATTTAGTATTATACAGGCTCTGGTGGATGGTTGCTCTTAGTAGATAAAAACTCACACTCTTTTATGTGGCCCCAAGCATATCTATATTTTTCTCTTTGTTATCTCTTGTTAATTTCATCAAAATTTTCAAAAAAGTGGGCAAAACAGCTTACCCCTGCCAAAAGATCGGCATTGTTTATCCCTTTCAAATTGGATGACTAGGTAGATTGCAACCATGTGTTTGGAGTAATATGAAAATAAACACAGTGCTATCTACAGAAGATCGGGATCTTCTATTTAACCAGTACCTAGATTTGGTTATATATTGGAAAGAAGATTCTAGTTGAAGTGAAATACTACAATTAAGATATATTATAGTTACATTAGTTATATAATTTTTATTATTTGATTACAAACTATTTCTTAATAAAGGTAGATTGGTCAGCCCATAGAGGCTTTTCTCTTTGTTTTTCTTTTTTTATATTTTTTTGTTTCTCCTTTTTTTTCCTTTTTGATTCCTCTTTTGTTAGATATTTTTTTTTTTTAGTTTTAGTTTTCGTATTTTTTTTTAATATTAATTCTGTATATAGTAATACAAAATTTTATTTTCTTGTACTTTTGGTAAAGAAAGAAAAATTGAAGGGATTAGTTCTCAATGGGCTGACAAGATCTTCTTTATTTTTGATATTAGTGTAACAGGTCACTTCTGGGTACAGTGTATTGCAGCCAGGAGATGTCAGATCTGCAACTTAAAGAAAACGTGATTTATTTGCTGTACTAATAGTTAAATAAAGTTTTTTGTATTTGGGCTCTGGCAAGACTATCAAAGAGCTAAAAAAAAATATATATATATATACTATATTAAAATTTTATCAAATTTGAATTAATAAATATTAAAATATATGTTTAAAAAAAAAAACAGATACTTACTAAATTTTTTAAAACTCTAAAAATAAAATTAAATAACTTGTTAATTATGCAAGTATATTTTAAAAATAATATCACATAATTACAAGAAAATATAGATTTAAGTAAATAAAAAAAACCAAAATTAATTAGTAAGTTTTTGAGTTATAAGCCAAGTTCTTAGGTGTTGAATTATTTTTGTTACCCTCATATACATTCTTGCTTTTTCTATAACATTAACAGTAACAGTAAACCTTTTATACATTAACAATAATAGTAAACCTTCTATATACCAACAGTAACAGCAAGCCTTTTGTAACACTAACAGTAACTAACAGTATAGCAAACTACTACAAATCTCCTATAACATTAATAGTGGTAGCAAACCTTCTATAACTGCCAACAGTAACAAAAGTCTTCTATCACCAATAGTGATAACAATGAGTTTTGCAGTATGGAAGTAATAGCTTGATATAATTGTTTAGATCAAATATTCTTATATACATTTATTAATTATCCCTTGAATATACTAATAAATACAAACGATCATTGATGTAATCAACGATTTGATTAAATCATTGATGTAATCAACGATTTGATTAAATCATTGTTGTAATCAACGATTTGATTAAATTATTGATGTAATCAATGATTTGATTAAATTATTAATTAGATCATTTTTTACGATGCTGTTCTATGCATATTGGATAATTCATTTATTAATTGCTTAGAAATTATTGTTAAATTATTAATTAATTTTTAATTTTTTATTGTTAACAAATCATAATTACAATTAGAAATTCCCATCGCTAACTCTGACTTAACCGGCTAAGCTGAATTTTAAATATTAACTTAATCAAACACTAATGCAGACCTACTTCCCGAAAATTTATATTTTTGGAATAAAAAAATTAAAATAGTTAATTCTGGCCAGAAATTACGTAACATGCCAATTAAAATTGAGAATCTGTAACAACATTGGTGCGGCAACTAGGGTATATCATAGAAAATACAATGTTCTAAATCAATTCTATATTGTTTTAAAAAGGTTTTTATTGGTTTAAAACAAATATCAGGAGATTTAATCATCATATGTTACGATAATTACAAAACAATCGTGAATTTTTTTGAGAGAATGAGTTTAGAGTGTCCAGACTTATGCGATTTAAAATGCATTTTTATGTGATATATGAAAATTTGAAATACGATATTAGTGCGAATAAAAATTAGGGGAAATAAGGAGTAGTTCAACATATTTATACATATCAGTATACAAAATTCTATTGTTAATTGACTTCTGGCATAGTTTTAAAGTAGCCAGAAATTTTATAATATAAAATATATTGCGGAAGTTTCTAAATTTCGTTTGCCAAAAAAAAAAGCAAGTTATGACATGCCAAAATTTTGTGCACTAATACATATTCAATTTAATAATGAGATTTGTATAATAATTGTAATATTGACATAAAGTAATGTGAAATATAATAATATTGATGTAAAAAAAAATCTAGAAAAATTGTCTAAAGAAAAAAAATCAAATTACTCTATTAAAATACAATAAATTTAACATTGATAGAGAATCTTCAGAGAGGCCATGTCATCTATCACTTAAAATATTTTTGTAATTGCTAAAACTTCTTTCAATGTCTACACCAGAAATAGGCAACTATATATATGATAAAGTGATTTTTAAAAGATAAGGTAATTCTCTTAATTTTTCTTTCCAATATTGATTTAAATCTAAATTATTATTTAATTCCTCCTCTAATTCACAATAAATACTCCAATTATTTAGTAAATCATTATTCGCAGTCTCAAATTCTTTAATGACAAAATATAACTTTATATTTTATCGTGTTACTGAAGTATGAATAAAATTAGGATCAAAGCACCAAATAGCTTGAAAAAAGGGTAATGCTGAATGATGATCAATGTGCTTAACAAGTTTGTCAAATAACAATTGGAATACTCGAGAAAACATTAAATTAAAATACGAGTAGGTTAAATTTTTTTACGAATTTTGTTATACATAAATGTATTAAATAGTGGATTATTAATACCTGCTTGCAATCTTGCCCGAGTTTGACTAATACGTAAAAATACATATGACACAACAGATTTATTATGAATTTTAAAGAACTCCAAATCTTGAATTAAACTATAATAAATAATTATATTAATAAAATATATTAATAATCGATATAAATAAATTAATATTAAATTAAATTAACTTACCACTGAGCATTTAAAATAATAAATTCTATTGTAATTTCAATCAATAAAACATTTTCAGAATTTGTGAAAATGTTTACCAATTTTTTTACTGATTTTGGAACATCATTATGTGTAATTTTCTCATTAAAAAATTGAATAAAATATGAAAAAAAAGGTTTTAACCAAAAAATAAATTTAAACCAACTATTCCAACATGTCTTAATGAATAAAGGAGGTAATTGTGGATTAATTTCTTTTGAATTTTCTAAAAAATTCAATTCTAAATTTAAGGAAGAAACAGAATTTTCAGAAAGAAGTTGTAACTATTTTCTTTTGCAGATAACAGAATGTAAAAATGCATCTTTAATATATGATGCTACTTGTGCTAAAAGCTTAAAATCATCAAAATAAATCCAACAATCCCCAACTAAACTTAAGATATATGCGAAATAGCAATTATGTTTTAAATAAGGCATTATATTAACTAAAGTATCAGTATATACTTTTTTCATATAAGCAGCATTATTACTGATAAAAAGAATAATATTTTGATACAAAATATTATAAAAACTTATTGTAGATAAAATTAATTGAGAAATCATTAAATTATTAACAGTAGTTAAGTATTCGGTTTTTACCAATTTTGTTTGAGCTTGATAACTAAACAAAATATTAACAACACTATGTTCACAAGCATCAGTTGTTTCATCAACCATAATTGAAATATATTGATTTTCAAGAATTTTTTTTAATTTGTCAATTTCATTTTGAAAAATCTGCGGCCAGAGACCCTTTCTCCCCGTCTATCACTCGTACAAAATTTTTCTAACAAAAAATTGCTAAATAATTAAATAACTCTAAATTTTATTAAGCCAACTGGCTTTCTGCTCCTAAACAAACAAAT